>JAMXDD010000001.1:21615911-21851283 GCA_024733475.1 Syzygium grande
GATCGTGTGGTATTTGTGTGACGAGAACGTGTGTTTGTGTAATGTACGTGAGATGTGAATTGGTGTGTGGCTATGTATGTGTGTGGGAGGTGTGTATGTTTGGCCGTGCGGTTGTTGGCTATATGTAAGTGTGGTTTGAGTGAAACAAGGATATGGAAATGTGGGATTGGTTGGAAAGGATCCGTCCTGAGACGTGTACGTTTACGCGGGACGATGCCGTCCCTGACGAGGTGACGATGCCCGACCTGACGAGGTGTCGATGCCTGACGTGGTCAGAAGACTATTGACCTGATGCGTTTTACGCGGGCACGGTAATTAAGGAAAGAGAGAGGTAGGATTTTGTCCTGAGGCGCATACGTTTACGCGGGACGATGCCATCCTTGATGAGGTGACGATGCCTGGCCCGACGGGGGTGTCGATGCCTGACGTGGTCAGAAGACCGTTGGCCTGATGCGTTTTACGCAGGCACGGTAGGGGTGGAAGAGCTGAGAATGAGCGGGAATTGGCTTGAGGTGCGAGGTTTGAGAAAGTGACGTGTGGTGTGAGTTGGCATACGAGTGTGTTTGTATCGCGTGGTATAATGCTCGATTATGGGGTAAAAACTGCTAGGCATGGTATGGGACGTGCCCTAGTGGGTTTTGCTCTATAATCGGGGCACGCGCGCATCTATGATGTATTTCTGTGGCATACTGGTTGTGTGGTTGACTAACATGTAGGGACGTGCATGATGGACTCCAGGTAGGGTCACGTGTGGTTGCTAGTTTGGTTAATTGTGGTGTGCTATGCATGTTTTGTCTGGCAATACGTGAGTGCCTACGTGGGGTTTGGGGTTGTACACTTATTGAGATTCGTCTCACGGTTGTATAACTGCCACTTTCAGACCCCCAATCGTAAACCCTGGGAACCACCTCCTCTTTTTGAAGTGCGAAGAGCTGCCCATGGTGCCCGGTGGATTCGCAGGCGATGCCCAAGAGATCTCCGGAGGATTGAGCCAGATGAATTAGGGGCAGAATGGAGAAGGGCGACCCTTAGATTTTTCCCTAGGGCATTTTAGGGGTTGTATAGCTTGGGTTATCCGATAGTGAAGTTAAGATAACCAAGCCCCTGATATTTTGTTATAACAGTGATTTCTAATGCTAGTTTGCTAAATATGTCTGTAATACAATCTTTGTATATATTTGGTGTAGTGGCTGTATAAAATGTTGTAGTTGGTGTTTGATTGTCTTGGTGTTCTACCCCGTTGTCGTCATCTTTCTGTCCGGGGTTTTATATCCGCTTCCGCATGTAGCTCTGATTTTTGGGTTGGTCGGCGACGTTCCTGGGATGTCGCATCATTTCGACCGGAGCAGGGGATGTCGCGAGCTCGTAGGGATTCGAGGCGTGACATGTTTTGGTATTAACATTATTGTCGCTTATCTATCTTAGACTGCTTTTTATCCTTGAAACAGCACAAAAGGAAATGTTGTTTTTAGTTTTTTAGTTTACCTTTTAATCATCCTTGTCTTCTGTGGGGAGTGGAGGTGCTACTTGCCTAACTGACTTTGTATTGGACTTCACTTTCACTCTTTGGTACTTTTTTGAACAGATTGTATTCCTATGCCCGCTCTACGTCTTTTTTTCTCGTGCTGTCTACGTCCCCTCTACTTGAGCCATTGAAAAAGTTAGTTATTTGAATGCAGTGATACCTGCTTAGAATCATGCATTTGTGGAAAGTCATGTGTATTGTTCTTTGCACGTTACGGGTGCTGGAAGCACTCCACTTCATTATGCTGCTTGTGGTGGAAGTGTGCAGTGTTGTCAGGTATTTTGTGGTAGCTAAAAGATAAATAGCATCCAATATCATTCTTTATTTTGTTCATCTCACTTACATAAATGTTTTTTTTTTGTGGTGGAAGTGTGCAATTGTGGACAGTGAACCAATTTGGAAAACCTACGTTGCACCTTTGTTTCTTTACTTCTATTAGATTTATCACTGAAAGTGAACTTCAACATTTTTCCTCTATATTTCATTTACCTTCGTTGCTTTACTTAATTAAGATTGCTTGCTTCACAGTCATTATGTATCCTTTAGAAGCTGAATATATTAACATTTAATGTGAAAACAATGTCACTAATTTTGTGTCTAATTCTAGACAATTTGTGTTTTGTAGAAGAACAGCTTTGAGCAATTCTGCAGAAGTTATGCAAATGAGAGTTTGCAACAACATTTCAACCGGCATTTGTCAAAACTAGAGCAGGAAGTGAGCATCTCACATGGACCGTGTCTTTAGTTTTGTTCAGTATTTTGTATGATGGGGATTGTCGCTAAAAGCAGGATATTCTTTTTTGATTCAAATCTGTCGTCATTATTTATTGTGCAAGATTATTTATTCTCTCATGATGTGTACTATAAAAAAATATTTATGTCATTCTTGTGGAAAATGTAGATGAATGTATTTCATTTTCATATTATTATAATATTTTGATGTTATTAAGTGCTTAATCAATGTTAAATATAAATTCCAAAAATTAATTTTGCTTTTAATTAGGTTTAAAATCAAAAAATAAAATAAATAATTTTATCGTATGACCATAAATTACAAAAGTTCGTTGCAAAAATAAAATTTGATCGCTAATTTCGTCCCTAAACGATAATCGTCGCAGAGTTCGTCGCTAAAGAATTAATAAAAAATTGTCACTAAATTCGTTCATAAATAATGTTGATGGCAAAAGTACAAAAATTTGGTGGCAAATTAGCGACAAATTTTGCCATGAATAAGTTCGCCGTAAATTATTGACCAAAAAAAAATTTCTTGGCAAATTAGCGACGAATTTTGCGACGAATATAGTTCACGGTAAATTAGCGACGAATTTTGCGACAAATAATTAGCGACAAATTTTGCGACGAATATAGTTCGTGGCAAATTAGCGATGACTTTTGCGTCGAATAATTAGCGACGAATATAGTTCGTGGCAAATTAGTGACGAATAAAGTTCATGACAAATTAGCGACGAATTTTGCCACGAAAAATTAGCGACGAATTATTTTTCGTTGCAAATTAGCGACGAAAATTGAAATTTTTCGTCGCAAAATTTTGCGATGGCGTATTAGCGACGAATTTTTTTCCATCGCAAATTCGTTTAGCGACGAATTTTGCCAAATTTTTCGTGGCAAAATTCGTCGCTAAAACCTAATTTTTTTGTAGTGATTTTTGCATACTTGAATGCAATGATTAAACGGAGCCGTGCTCTAGAAGGATGATGCTAAGTCATCCTACATGGCGATATAAATTGAAACCAAAATGGCTATAGGAGGGCCGTCCAGCCGCCTTTTCTCATAAGCTTTGGATTAATTTTGTTATTCTGCATACGCTAAATATAAATAGGTTCTGAGCAGTAATCTGGTAAAGAATCATAAGAGTTATCGGATAGATAAATTTTCCCCTCAATTTTGCATTGTATGTGGTCAATTGAATGTGTTCCGTAAAACTCGCAATTGTTTTGTGTTCGTATTTTGAAGGAAAGTTAGAGAATGCTTCCGCTGACATCTTGGGCATTAAGTTTTCTCCATACATATATGATGAATGCATTCTTCGATGTGGATTTCACGGCGCAAAATGATAAGAACGGACAGTAGACACTCAAATCGTTTTAGAGGCAATTACCACTCTTATGAAAAATGACATGTTTGGAGTTGAAAACTTTAGGATGTGATCACGGATCATCATCAGTCTTGTTTTTTTTTTGTCTCAAGGCCATATGAAACAATTTTTATCAAGACCCCATTAGCTTGGATTAGCTGCGGTCGGTAATTTGGTGTGCTAATCAGTCAATTGTGCTTGTAATTAGGCGATGAGTGACACGGTAGAGTATTAGAGATTTGGATTAATATGGGTCGTAAATGGCTGACTTGAATGACTTAGTCCGGTGTACATGCGAGTGCGAGTTGGCATAAATCGAGTTGGGCTCAAGTCGACACACAAAACCTGCCTCTATCGTCGTTCAATTGTTTTCTCCTCCCAAAAATCAGAAAGCAAATTCAACACAGGCTTTTGAATTATAGAACGTTGGGTAGCAATTAGCTCCCCACGAAACGGCTTTATTACCAACTTAATGTGGCTGTCAAAATGAGTTGGAGAACCATTTCTTAACTCATATATGATCGGCTGAATTGTTATATGGGTTAGTTATATTCAATAAATGGATTTAGGATGGTAAAGTCCAACATAATATGAGTGTTAAATGGTTTACAACTAACTTGGACCTAACTTACTTTTACGATTCTCTCTTTATTCTCTTTCACCCTCACTCGATCTTGTACTCGCTCACTCTGCACTCTCACATTAGTTTGGGTATGAGTTTTATTAATTAGGTTAAATATGAAAATGTTCTGACAATATGAATCGGGTTGGGTCGAATATGGATCACTAAATTTGCATTGCATGGAAAATGGGTCAAAAAGAATTAAATGGATTTATTTGGGTTTCAACCCAACCCGATCCACCCATTTGATGGGTCTAACAATCAAATAAAGAACAATGAGGAAAGAATCGAAGACCAACAAAAGGGAAGGGAGAGAGACTCCAGCAGAACAACTAGGATATAGGAGATTCAATTCCAAAGCGGGAAAAGTAGAGGAAAAACTCTATAACCAACCTTTAATTCTATTACATACCCTACTACAACTATTATATTGGCCTGTAAAAGTAAACTAAATGAAGATAAGCACTGTTGGAATTCCAGAAATATTTCTTATTTAACTAAAACATGAAAGTTATCACATAAAGTTGTTAAAGAATCGCATCGAATATTGTTACGGTTTTAGTTCTTCCTGTTAACTCATCAAGGTAAAATATATGTATATTCTGTTAAACCCCATGAATCCTACCAATGCTGTTGATCAATTCCACAATGACTATTGCAGTAAGAATAAATGTGAGAATATTTACTTCCACAATCTCGCCGTTTTTTATTATTATTTAATAACTCGAGAGAATTCCCAAATAGATCGACCTTTTGAACTTGTGTGCAGCCTAGAATACAATCATAAAGTTGGATACAGAGGCTCAACCACTGTTGCAGCTCAAGGTGGGAAAAGCTACATCAATGACGAATTATCTCTGCTTCAAAATTAGAGGACTTCTCAAAACTGTACACAATTTACTGCACTGATCAGACCTTAAATGCTTTATACCTTTCATTACCCAATGACATTACAAAAGTTGGACAGCTGCAGTGGCTGGAATTTTCTCTCGTAGTTTCTGCGTGACAGCAACTCAAACAGTCATGACCCCAACCGCAGGACCAGTTATTCTAACTTTGACTATTGGTTCTTCAATGGCCACTAGCTCAAGTGATCCGCCAGCTGCACCAACAAGGTATGGCCTTATCTCTTCAAGAACCTGAAATAATCAAGCAATAACATGCTAGCCAGCAGATTTCTAGGTCACGCGCATAAGGATATCTTAATGGGGTTACCTAAGAGACCCGGGGCTTGTTCAAGCAAATGCAATTTGAGACAAATAGATGGAGAGACAAGGTTAGGAATGCTATGGCAAACAAGTGTGTGAGTTTAGCCCCAGGATAAAGAGAATCTCTGAAAAAATGCAAATCTCAACTTGTTAACTCCTTTTCTGACCAAAAAAAAAAAATTGTTTAACTCCTTGCAATGACCGTCTTTATTCTTTTGGTAAGTTCTAAATTTTAGTGCATGAGTTGCACACATGAATTTCCTACACTACATTTGTGTGGACCGAGATTCAATACTTTTGAGTTATCTGCAGTACAGTTGGGCAGGTCACTAATAGATCCTCAACTTGTGAGCTCTTTGTGGACTCGAGGACCTGAACCTGATGCTAAGGGGTAAATAGAAAGACAGATCAAACTTAGCAGGAAAGGCAAAGGACAAACACACCATTACTTGAGTTGAGAGCCCAAGGATCCAAATCTATCATTAGTTAAAATATCCAAACTAATTCCAGGAGACCTAGTTGGCAATGTAGTTAGGCTTAACTGAAAAAAGAGATTAGCAATTAATCCTCAACTGGTGAAGGTTTCGTAAAGTTGAGGAGTACCACATGCTGAGCATTCATCATTAGCAAGGGAAAGATAAAGACAGAAATCAACCTTAGCAGGAAAGAAAAAATACAAGCCAATCATTACTCGAGAGCATAGGGATCCAATACCACCATTACTAAAAATATCCAAACCCATTTGTTAAAAAAAAAGAAGCAAGTAGAGGTACCTAATTAGAGACCCTGAAGCAGTTAACAAAAAGAAATTCTCTAAGTAGAAATATCCTAGAAAATCAGTCCTAACAGTTGGGGAAAAGGACAAAAGCATTAATGATACCAAACAACATGTATTTGCTGCAATATCTTACTTACCTTCTCTATGTTTTCCTCATTCATCTCAAGGCCAATTTCTTCATCGGCTATTGGTTCCACTGCAACGATTTCGGGAATTTTCTCCATCAGACTACACTCAATGCCCATCTTCATTATCATTACAGAACTTGGACAAGAGCCACATGCTTCTTGTAACTTCAACCTTACAACATTGCCATCAATCTCATGCAATGCGACATTACCCCCATCAGAAATTAGGTAGGGTCGGATTTCATCAAGCACACTCTCAACATTCTCTGCTGTCAGTGGAAGTTCCACCATTGACTCGGGTGTAGCGACAGCCTTCACAACTACAAGTCAAGAAAGGAGGAACACTAAGCAAAATCCACAGAAATTACAATCTTTATCCCCCGAAAAAAGAGTGCTCCAGATGAAGAAACAAGAACAGGATGCTGCTTGGGTTAAATCGGGAGCCATTTAGGGGAAAGTATATTTCAACATTGAGTAGGATGGCTCCTATTGTAGCTATCAATTCCATAAGATACCTCTCAAAGATTGCCAGAGGAAGATAAGAAGAGATGCGCACAGATGTTTGGGTTGGTAGAACTATAGTAGAAGACTCACTGCTATGTCCATGTAACTGATAGACCTTAACAAGGTCTTTCTTCACTTACCCAAGAGGAAACAAACCTTAAAGTTCCCTCTCCTCTCACTCTTATGCAGTGAAAGAGATGGCTAACCCAACCCAACCCAATGTCACCACGAAACAATGTAACCTGAATATTCTGACATTCAATATATAAGCAGGTGCATGAGAATTCATCTGCAAATTCAGAGACCGGCATGTTAACCAAGGAACCAAAACAAGATGATCATCTTTTTTGCAGTTTCTTACGGCCAACATGCAAAACCAAAAGGTAAAATAATTGAGAGGACTTTTCAACCCTCGCTTCTAGCTTTTAAGAGTTGCTATATTTCCAAAAACTATAGCAGTTAAAACAGATATAAGCTGATTTTCAATATCTGTCTATATGCACTTAATAGCTTCTAATCCTTCATTCTAAAAAAAAATTGATTACTTGGCTTTGTGCAGAACTACTTGCACAATGCCAAATCCTTGCACATAGCATTTTCTAAAAGGACAAACACTAAAAGATCACTCAATCAATTCTGTGGCCACCACTACAACCATGCACAGGACAACAGAACTCTAAAGCTACAACACCATAAAAAAATTGACAGCCACTCCACACCCACATTGCTTCCTTCCTCTCTTTTGAAAGTGAGATCAAATAGAGCATCCTCTGGGGCAATTGAAGCACGGCCGAACTGTGCCCTCCTTAAAATAGTGATCGAGAAACACCAAGAACCAAAAGAAAAACACAAGGAAGAAGAAATCCCTCCTCCATATAACAAAATTAGAGTCAAGTTTCGATTTTTCTTACCATTCCCTCGAATTACCATTCCAATCATCACCACAAGCATGCACTCGGTCAACGTTCACACAGAACAAAAACCCCTCCTCAAATTTATCAACAATAAGCGATCTTTATCAACCGCAGACCTCATCCCAGTCACGAATCACAAGCGGCAAATAACATCCCACCACAATCGATTTCATGAATCTAACAATTAATCACCCAATTTCAGGGACAAAAACAAGAAGTCAAAAGAGACCCAAGTAGAGAAAGAGCAAGAGAGATCGAGAGAAAGGGGGGAAAAACAACAAAAGCGAAGAATGTCATGCCTCATGGATCCACTCTCAGATCAGGCGATGGCTTATCAAGCATGTTAAGGATAACAATACATGACTCGTTCAAATTCAAAATATTTTGAATTAGTCCATTCTTATCTCAATTAGTTATTACTATAGTTATTATTGTAACAGATGTAGTTATTACTCTATTTACTTCTGTAACAGACTAATTCAAAATTCAAAATATTTTGAATTAGTCCATTCTTATATCATGTAATTGCTGTAACAGTTAGAAGAAAAACTCTATAAATACAAACGCTATCCAAGAGTTAAAGGATAAGGGAAACTCAAGCTCAAACTTCGAGTATAATTCTTACGGTATCAGAGGACTAGTAGGATCCTTGGAAACACCTCTGCTATTTCTTCTTTCTCTTCAATTTTTTTTTGACGTCTTCTATTTACAATGTCATCTCCCACATCCACTTCGGTTGTGCAACACCACCTTAGCCTCAAACTTTCCGGTGATAACCTTCTATTGTGGAAAACCCAGTTGTTTCCGTTGCTTCGTAGCCAGTCCTTAATGGGATATCTTGACGGCAGCATTATATGTCCTCCTCTAACCATCACCCCCACGGGCTCCACTATTGCTGCACCGAACCCTACATATGATGAATGGATTCGAAAAGACCAACTGTTCTTAGTTGGATGATATCTTCTCTTTCACCTGATGTCCTACCCTATGTGGTTAGATTAGCTACTGCTGCCGATGTTTGGAAGGCTCTAGAAATTGCTTTTGGATCTCTATCACGTACAAGCATTCTTAAGCTTCATATGTAACTCCAAAATACATCCAAAGGTGACAAGTCTGTCTCAACTTATTTCCGAGGGGTAAAGTACATTTCGGATCAATTGGCTACTGCCAATCACCCTCTCGGGACTGAAGAATTAAATGCCATTGTCTTTCATAATCTTAGTTATGATTTTTCTGACATTATTGTTGCCTTGGCTACAAAACCTGATCCGATAACCTTTCCTGAACTCTATCGATTGCTCCTCAATCATGAGCTTCGAATGAAATTTGCTACAGTACCTTTAGAGGCAAATGTTACCACTTACACCCCTCCATCATCCATCCCTACTAATCAACCTCAATCGATTTCCAATTTCCAACTATCTACCACCCAAAACCCTCAATACCGTTGGTAAGGCAACCAGTGCAATTATGGAAACTCAGGCAATTGATCTAAAAACAGGAAAGACCGATGCCAAATTTTTCAAAAATATAACCATACAGCTGCAAGATGTTATTTCAGGTACTCACAGTCTAACAATAGTGCATCTCAGCCTATTGCTAATATGGCTGGGATTCTTCCTACCCCATCGCAGCAAGACTGGTTTCCAGATACCGTAGCTACTCACCATATGACGCCTGACATTGCAAATCTGCAGATCTCTACACCACATAACGGTAATGAATCTCTTCATGTAGGTGATGGAGCAGGTTTAGACATTGTTAATGTCGGTTCTTCCACTCTTAAAACCCCTATTAACAAATCTTTCCATTTCTCAAATATCCTTCATGTTCCTACCATTACACGTAATTTGCTTTTTGTCTATAATTTTACACGAGATATCAGTTGCTTCTTTGAATTTCATCCATTTCACTTTGTTGTGAAGGATTTGCAGACCAAAACACCACTACTCCAAGGTTCGCTTAAGGATGGACTATATCGGCTGCCAGGTCTTTATACCACATCTCCATCCGCCAACACAATTTCACTTGATACCTCCGCCACTGCCACTACCTGGCACGCTCGAATGGGTCATCCCCAACAAAGCAAAGTTTGCTCTTTGATTCGTTCAAACAATTTGCCATGTTCTACATTTGATTTCACCAAATGTGCTTCCGGGTTGTTAGGCAAATCTCATAAAAACCCCTACCGCCCACTCCAAGGATGGCCCACGGTTGGAACCGACCCGGTTCGGTTCGAACGGGCGGTTCGGTTCGTAACCAAGAATGAACCGAACCGAACAGCGGCCGAGGCGGTTCCGGTTCGTTTCAAACCGTCGGTTCGGTTCGAACCGGAACCGTCCGATTCAGAACCGGTTCGGAACGGATGGCCCGCCGACGAGGGTCGGGCGGCGGCAATGGCGAGCCTGCGCCCGGCGGCGAGGCTTCGCCTCGCTTCGCCCGAGGGGCGAAGCCTCGCCCGACGCCCGGCGAGGCTCGCTGCCGCCGATCAGGGCGAGCTCGCTTCGACGCCGGGCGAGGCTCGCCGCCGCCCGCGAGGGCGAGCCTCGCCGGCGCCGGGCGAGCTCGCCTCGTTGCCGCGCCAGCGGCGAGGGCCTCGCCCGACGCCGGGCGAGGCTCGCCTCGCCCGATCCAGCGACGGCGAGCGCCCGGCGGCCGGGCGAGGCTCGCCGCCCCGGCGGGCGGCGGCGATGGCGTGGCGTGGCGGGCGAGCCTCGCCGACGCCTGGCCGCCGCCCGCCGGGCGAGGCTCCTGAGGCCGGCGACCTCCGCCGCCCTTGCCGCCTTGCGGCCAAGGAGGAGGAAGAAAAAAAAAAAAAAAAGGAAAAAAAAAAAAAACAAAAAAAAAAAAAAAAGAAAAGGAAAAAAATTAAAAAAAAAAAACAATTAAATATAAATTGTAATTAAATTTGGGGATAAAAAGACATGACTTGAACTTAATAAATTATCATTAAACACATTACAATTGTTACAACGATCTATAAAAAAAGGAGCACAATATATATGCCCTAAAATGATCTCAAAACCTAAACATTCCATGCACATCGCATTGTGGGATCGAGGTCACATGTCGTCGGATTATATTTGGGTTTCCCTAAGCTCATGTGGGCGCATACCCGATATGAGAAACAAGGGTTCCCAAATATTTGCCAACTCCAATAGTTCTTTTACCCTCAATCGTCACTACCCGCTCCAAGACCGCAGAAGCGGTAGTATCTCCATCGTTAAAGAATTCGGATTCAAGTATTGCGATCTATCTCTTGTTGCCGGTATTGAGCCTTCGTCCAATCAGCAACACAAGCTTGCATCTGCGTGACCGATTCTGGATCTAATCTTGAACGATGTTCATCCAAAATATTACCTCCGGCACTAAATGCTTGTTCGACCGCAAATCGTGGAACAAGGGGTTGAAAAATCTGTTTTGCAATAAGAGAAAGGATTGGGTATCGGCTTTGCGTGCCCTTCCACCAATCCAAAATTAAAAATCTGTACCACATTCAGTAATCTCAAATGAAACGCTTTAAATAACTCTCTAATTCAGAAATATTTCCTATTACTCCCTTTTTTTTTTTTTTTGTCTATGTAATAAAAGTTGGTACCCTCTACTAATTTTACCTGCACTGGTCATTTTGTATCTCCATAGATTGAGAAGATCCAGTATCACCTAAATTATATTTAGTATAAAATTCATTATATAATTCTATTACTACGTTTTTAACATTACATACTAAAGTTGTAACATTTATCTCATCACAATGTAGACATTGATAATACACACGCAAAAAATCATTTAAGCCATCAAATTTGCAACGCGGATCAAAAACACAAGCAACTAAATAAATAATGGGAATTTCCCTATAATAATGTAACCACTTCGTTTTCATTGCAAATATAGTATGTTGTAATTGAACATCATTTTCGCACTCATCAAAAATTCCTACAATATTAGTACACTCTACTAAAAATAAATGTGTAGTAGGATAATAAACACCGGACAAAGTATAAGTTGCATCATTAAAAACCTTTAAAACATCTAAAATTTTTTGGCAAATATCCCACTCTTGTGGGTATAAATTAATCTGAGGTATATTATCAGAAATGAATGCACATAATAAATCTTTATATGCTAAAGATTCAGTAAGCAAGTGGAAAGTAGAATTCCAAACGAGTTGGAACATCTTTGGAAATCTTTTTGGCCTACGCCATTTTCTACAAAATTTACCCCATTCTCTCATTTTTGGGGATGTTTCCATAAAAATTGAATCGCCATTTTTATTGGTTGAAGAAAAATATCGAGAGTTTTCAAACCATCTTGTACACATAAATTTAAAACATGACAAGCACATCTAACGTGAAAAAATTTTCCGCCAAAAGAGGGTTTACAAATATTTTCTAACTCGACAATTGAAGCGGTATTTGCTGCAGCATTATCAAAACCAATTGAAAAAATTTTGTTAAGCAAATAATATTCTTCTAAAATTTGCCTAATTAATCTATAAATATTATTTGCCGTATGATTATCATCGAAAACTCTAAATGCAATGACTCTTTTTGAATACTCCACTCGTCATCTATCCAATGACATGTTATGCCCATGTAAGAATGACTTTGCCAAGGATCACTCCAAATGTCACTACCTATATGCACGCATCCATTAAATTGCATAAAAAGTTTTGTAAATCTTTTTTTCCTTTTTGTAAAGATCTTTAATTGATCGTTTAACTGAATTTCTAGAAACACGCTTTTGCTTGTGGAGCACATGCATTTTGTACAAATTCATTAAAACCAAATCTTTCTGCAAAATTAAATGCTAAATGCTCAACGGAAATAAATTTGCCTAATTCTTCCCTATAAGTTTTGTCATTAAAACGAAATAAAGGGAGGTGTTAGGATTAACGCATACCGGAAATTTGTTGTTGACTGATATCGATTCCCGTTTCGGTTGGATGTTTGCTTCTAAGATGTCGTTTAAATGTTCCATATCCTTGTCCACCTGTATATTTATATATTTTCCCACAATATTTACAAATTATATCATACCTTTTTTCACCAATATCAAACCTTTCCGTTTTCGTGAAGTGATTCCAAATGTCAGATGTAATTCTCGTTCCACTTCCTTTGTTGTAGATATTTCTCCAGGAGGATTAAAACTTTCTTGAGTCGGGACGCGCTCCATATCGGGAAAAATGTTGATTTCATCATCTTGAAAATCTGCATATTCACGAGGATCAAAAGAATGATGGGATTCCGTCGCGATATTCTTACCTTTGCGGATGGCACTTTCGACTTCCACTTGCCATTTTCGAGTGGATTGAGAGAATTGAGCGGATTAATTGGGAGAATTAAGAAAGAATTGCGTGGATTGAGAATTGGAAGAATTTAAGAGAATTGGCAATTGAGAGAATTTTAGTATTGAGAAAATTTAAGACTTGAGAGAAGAGAATTTGAGAGAATTGTGTGAGTATTGAGAGAATTGTGTGAGTATTTATAAGAAAAAATTGAGAAGAAAATTTTTAAAAAAAAAGAGAAGATAATAACCGTTGCAATTTTGCAACGGTTATTTTTTTTTTTTTTTCGTTTTTGCCCGCTTGGCTGTGAAACGGGTATTCTCGCCGCTGGCACGGGTCATATATGGGTCTACTACACGCCCGCAGTAGGCTCGCAGACGCAGTGCCTCATTGCCACATTGGCACACGTCAAGAGGCCCCGCACTTTTTTTTTTTTTTTTACCGCTAGGTTGGGCGGCGCTTGACACGAGGACGGCGACGCCGGGCGAGGAGGCGCTGCCTCTAAGCCGCCGCTTGCACAAACAGACGATCGAGGTGGCCGTCAGCCTCGCCAAAAGGAAGCCGCCCGCCGGGCGCCGCGTAGGGCCGCCGCCGAAGCCGGGCGAGGGCCGCTCGCCGGAATCGGGCGGGGCCGCCCTGAATGCCGGCGAGGGTCGCACTGCCAGACCGGGCAGCCGGCGTTTCGCTGACGCCGGCGAGGTCGGCTCGCTGCATCTCGGGCGAGGTTGACCTGGCGAGGCGTCGAGGCGAGCGGCCTCGCCGGTCGAGGTGCGACCGTCACGCCCGGCGTCGCAGGCTGGCCCCGCCCAGATCGGCGGGGGGCCTCGCCCGACGCCGGCGAGGACCCGCCTGCCGCAATCGGCGAGGCCGGCCTCGCCCGACGCCCGCTGGTCGACCCTCGTCGGCGTCGGGCGATGCCGGCCCTCGCCTGCCACGCCCACGCCCGCCTCCGCCTGTTTTTTTTTTTTTTTTTTTTTTTTTTTTTTTTTTTTTTTGGTGGAACTGCCCGAACCGGGCGGTTCCGAGCCGATTCCATATATTTGGGAACGGGAACCGGGCCGTAGGGGCACGGGCGGTTCCGTTCTGAACCGCGGGTCGGGTCAACGGCCGGTCCGGGTTTGACGGGCGGTTCGGGCGGTTCGGCTAAAACCGCCCGTGGCCATGTCTAGCCCACTCATAGTATTAGTAAAGCACCTCTCGATTTAATTTTTACTAATGTATGGGGATCGGCTCCAATTAATTCTATTTCCGGTTATAAGTATTTTGTTCTATTTGTTGATGATTTTTCCAAATATACCTGGTACTATCCTATTCAAAATTGATCGATTGTTCCTTCCATTTTCAAAAAGTTCAAAATCATGGCTGAGAAACAATTTGAAAAATCCATCAAAGCCGTCCGGTTTGATTGGGGTGGGGAATACAGAACCCTCAATAATTTTTTTTTCAAACCATGGAATTCTCCATCGTGTAGCTTGTCCACACACTCACAAGCAAAACGGAGCAGCTGAGCAAAAAATTTGCCATATTATTTGATACCGGCCTTACATTATTGGCACATGCATTTCTCGCACTTAAGTATTGGCCTTATGCTTTTGAAACTACAATTTACCTTATTAACAAATTACCTACACCACTCTTAAACAATATCTCACCTTTTCAAAACTTTTTCATCAAAAATCGGATTACAAGCTTTTAAAAATACTTGATTGTGCTATTTTCCCTTTATTAAGGCTATACAATTCGCATAAGTTTTCACTCCGTTCTACTCAATGTGTGTTCTTAGGATATAGTCCATTGCATGCTGGTTATTGTTGTTTAGATTACAAAACTGGACATATGTATATTGTAAGACATGCTCATTTTATTGAAAATATTTTTCCATTTGCCACACTTGGTTCCCACCCTTCTAAAAATACCCTCACCATCACAGCCTTGGTTGACAATCTCCACAGCTGGTATGTCCTCCCAGGCAAACCATGGTGTTAATGGTAATATTCTACCTCCTACCCCACCCTCTAACACTTCTCCACCCACCTTTGAAGAACCATCATCGACATTATCAAATACTAATACTGCTTCAACATCTAACATGTTGGTTTCTAGTCTGTCTAATGCCGGTGCAGGTTCTAATGAGGCTCTTTTAGATGCCTCCCCCACAACAAGCTGTTGTGATACCTCCACAATCGGTTTATCAAAAATCAAGAACCCATTCAATGCAACTGCGTAAAAACCCGAGGCCCAACACTAAATATCCATTGCCAGATTGTGAATTTGACTGAAATAATCTCTAAGGAAGAGCCATGATGTTTCACCCGAAGCTAATAAAGATGAAAAATGAAGGGATGCGATGCTTCAAGAATTTAATGCTTTGTTGCATAATGGAACATGGGTTTTGGTTCCACTGAATCCCAAAGCAAATGTTGTGGGCTCTAAATGGGTTTATCAAGTCAAGACACGTGCAGATGGTTCGATAGATCGGTACAAAGCCCGCCTCATGGCCAAGGGCTACAATCTACAAGAGGTTATCGACTACACAGAAACGTTTAGTCCTACTGTTAAAGCAACCACCGTCCGTACAGTTATTTCATTAGCCGTGACAAAGAATTGGAAACTTTAGCAGTTGGATGTTAGTAATGCATTTTTAAATGGTAACTTGACTGAAGAAGTCTAAATGGCTCGGCCCCAGGGCTTCATTGATAAAGAAAGGCCAAACCATATATGCAAGCTACAAAAATCCTTATACGGATTGAAAAAAGCACCGCAAGCTTGGTTCCATCGGTTGAGCATCTTTTTAGAATCACTGAGATTTATTGTGTCACACTCCGTACCCTACGGCACACAAACATCCCTACCTTGGTCGATATGCGCGTGATGTCCCAAGAACCGTCGTCGACCTAAAGCCCAAATCAGAGAACAAACACAAGCGGAAGCAAATTAAATAGATAACACCTTGACAATATAATTATAAGCCAATGATAGCTAAACAACAATCAAACAATCAACACAGCTGAAAATATAAACACTTTATATATATCACTAATGAAAACTATTTTTACAATATTTACATACCCAAACCAGACTATATAAAGATCAAACCAAAAACAGCCACTACTTGACAAAAAGGGGCTAGATGGCTGAGGTAAATCTACTAAATTTACAGGGAGGACTATTATCAAAAAGGAACAACCTCCACTCCTATCACTCCACTCTACACTACGGCTCTCAGTCCAGATCTGAGGACTCAGTAGGATCATCTGACGACTCCTCGGATACCTCCTCACTAGACTCCAACTCTTCCGACTTCGTGGCCTGGGCTGCTGCTCGCTCATCCTCCGAATCCATCTCTAGCTTTAGGTCTAGATACAGTCCTAACTCTTCATCTGATCCTACCTCTATATCTAAACCCAACTCAGCAACCTCTCTGTCCTCGTCAGAGTCTTGATCCACAGGCTCCGGCTCCTGCTCAACCTCCTCCTCGTCCATCGGTTTGGGGCCATCGTACCATACCCCGGGCTCCTGATTCATGGCCATAGGCTCCTCGGTGGTTAGGGGATCCACAATCTCACCATCAGCCATTTGGGGTATCATCACCCCACCTATATCTACTGGGACGTCGAAGGTCCTGAGGGGTCGTCTGATGTTTCCATCTGCATCTTTCAGGCACTAAGCCACGTACTCTTAGTTTGGTAAAAATATTCACCCACATTCACAAATACTACAGAGCGGTATCTCACATATGCCTCCCCATTCCCAGCTGGGTATATTCTCGAAGTCGAATGGATCCGTGTAGGGATCCTAAAAAGAGGTGGCAGCTTCGGCATGCTCAAGATTGGGGGTCTGAAAAGTTGTTTGTTATTACAACCGTGAGACAATTCTCAGCGATTATAACCCCTTAAACCTAGGTTAGGCTAACATGCATTCTCCCGACAAGCATATCACAATTAGCAAAGCAATACCAATCACAATCATCCTCCAACCCGGGCCCTTGAGCCCCGGTCACTTACCTGGCTGACCCTGCGGGTTAAATATCTCAACATACTAATCAATTCACATACACGAACACACTATCCATACGCACGTCATACGTATGCTCACGCTCATCTGTGTTCGTATCACATGCCATTCACCGAGTCTCACACCCTAGCACACTGGCCCATGCATTTTTATGCATGCAAATGCTATTATCATGCCATGCCCATGTCTCGACTCACTAGCCCACACTAGTACACTGGCAAATGCTCAATTTATTAATTAATACGACTCGGAAGGCCAACGAATGTTAATCCGACCCGAAGGCCCACAACACTCCATGGACAACGTAAAAACGCATCACTTGGCCCAATGTCTCTAGCTTGCTATAAAGTGCATGAGGCGCAACACTGAACTCCTTACGAACTAGAGCTTGCTACAAAGTACATGAGGTTGGTCGTCTTCCGGATGTACCGGGCATCGTCCTGCTACAAAGTGCACGAGGATGGCACACCCCGCGTAACACGCGTCAGGGCAAAATGTGACCACACAAACATACACAGCCAGTTATTATCTGAACCCTGCATAAAACGTATTAAGGTATTTTAAGTGATCACATGCTCATGTCAGGCACGCATTCTCGCACAATTTCGTCATACGTCTCATTCTCGACATACCCAATGCGTGGCCATGAAATGCAATATAGTACAACATGAGCATCAGTAAAACGCAGGCACTTAGTCAAATCAAAATTACCACACAGTGCCCAATTCACAAACGACATGCTCACTTGGCCAACTATTATCGAGTGGCCTAATACACACTTCGCAATTCAATTCTCAGTACAAGCCATCAATTGGCCAATCACACTCCGCACAGTTCGGTCATGTGAACACACGGCATGTCATAACACAATTGAGTATAAATCAGCCATTAATCAATCAGTCCAGCAATTCCTGGCAATACAACAACATATACCGCAATTGGTCAATTTCGATCCGCCGACAATCCCACGTGGACAGCCACTATTTGGCATGTCCTCGGCCTCAAATCACCTTCATTTCAGCCTATAAACCTGTCCCAATCCACATATCAATAACCTCCACCAATCGGTTTACCAATTTCTCCCAATATTCACTAACAGTACCCAAACCAGTCCAGAAAACGCACTATTAGTCTAATCCGGGTTTAGAAGGTACACTCACTTAATCCAACTTCACGACGACAAGGAACGGCGGCCGATCACCGGTGAACGGTGGAACCGATGGCGGCGTTTCGGCGGCGACGTACGGACAACGGCGTATGGACACGTATGGATGCGTACGGATGGTGACGTGCGGACGGTTGAAGAGTCACGGCAGCAGCAGCTCGACTATACGTGCTCCGGCGCAGCGGCGGTGAAGCTTCGACATTCCTTGGCCGAGAGAGAGAAAACAAGGGAGAGAGAGAGAGGTAGGGGATGGGATGAGAGTGGTGGTGAGGTTGAGGACATGTGGACGATGCCGGCGACCAGCAGCTCCGGCAAACAGCTGCTCCGGCGGTTGGCTCACAAATGGCAACGAGAGAGGACGGCGAAGAAGGTGGGGGAACGGCGGACGGGAGTGAAGGAGGAGGAGGAGGACCAAATGAGGGGGAGGAGAGAGAGTGTGAGAATCAAATCCGGTCAAATATAGTGCTTGGTGGGGACACTTGTCACCGATCCGAGAATTTTAACTAAAATACCCCTAATCCGACGGCCCTAATTCGTTCTTATACAATAATTGATGGGCAAAAGGGTAATTGAGTCTAATAATTCAGCTGAAAATCCATTATTCATTATACCAAATAATTTCCAAAATTCGGAACCCAAAAATAGCCTAGGGGCAAAATGGTCATTTTTCACTTCCAGGCCGAAATTCCATTTTTCGACCGCAACTATTCCAAATATACGTGGCCAACATAATATGACGTCGAAATCTCAAAAATAGTTGTACAAGCCCTCGAAAATCGGCACCAAAGTCCGAGTCTAATTTCGTGACCAAAACTCGCTAGATTTCAAATTTCAGGGTCTTTCACTAACGGGCGGCTGTTTAGGGATTACACGTATCGACCTAGGGTTATCCAAGTCATGACGATCCCGATCATTAAGAGAATGAGAAATTACCACTAGTTCCAAAGGTCGCGATCATTCGGTTCAAGTTCAAGACTAGTTGGCCACGTGCATTTTCAGTCGTGCAGAATTACCTGTGATCCGATTGTACATCATTGGCTTTGGCCAAACCAAATCCATCACTTTTCCAAAGATTAGCCCACGTCGGCCCAAAATATTCCCTCATCATTTCTCGTGACCGATGTCCGATTCATGATCGGGTCTCTAGTCCACGTACCATTTTTCTAGTTAGCCATACCCCATTGGTTAGTATCCCAAGAGTGATCAGTTCTTGGGTGAGACTTATTAAAATGAAATGCGAATTAATATCAAATTTATTGATCTCAGAATCACATCGAAATTCAGGCCGTTACATATTGGATCAAAAACCGATACTTTGCTCTTTATACTACTTCGGGCCCAATTTCTCCATTTACATGCTCATCTATGTTGACGACATTGTTATTACAAGGTCCAATGCGGCATTTATTCAAGACACTATCAAATGCTTAAACAAGGAGATCTCTATAAGGGACTTGGGTGAACTTAATTATTTCCTAGGAATTGAGGTGATCAAACATCCATCAGGGCTCCTCCTATCACAACAGAAGTATGTTACAGATCTCCTCCACCGAACTAGAATGGACGGTATTAAACCGGTTCACACGCCCATGGCTACAAATACCAATTTTATTAATCAGGGTAAGCCACTCGAAGATGCTACTTTGTATAGGAGTACAGTAGGAGCTCTTCAATATGTCACTCTAACTCGACCAAATTTCTCTTATGTCGTAAACAAAGTCTGCCAGTTCTTGAAAGAATCAACAGAAGACCACTGGGGTGCAATAAAGCAGATCCTACGCTACTTAAAGGAAACGGTTTCGCATAGATTGTTCATCAGTTCCCACTCCACCACAGAATCCATGCATACAGTGATTCGGACCGGGTCGATTGTCCCACTGATAAGCGCTCAACGGGAGGTTATGCAATTTATATGGGTCAAAATCTAATTTCTTGGTTAGCCAAAAAGTAGCATACCATTGCATGTTCCTCAACCGAATTTGAGTATCAGGCATTGGGCAAACGCCACGGCAGAAGTGGTATGGTTGCAATCACTGCTATAAGAATTGGGCATCTCTCAATCAAAACCTCTTATCCTTTGGTGCGACAACCTAGGGGCAACGTATCTTACGGTTAATCCACTTTTTCATGCTAGAGCAAAGCATATCGAGGTAGACTTTTACTTCGTCTACCATTTAGTGTCACAACGCAAACTTGAGTTTCGCTTCATATCCACACGTGACCAAATAGCGGATATCTTCACCAGGCCTCTTACAAGGTGTCGTCATGATATGCTCAAATCCAAGTTGAAGATCATCCAAAAGACGACCTTCAACTTGCAGGGGCCTGTTAAGGATAACAATGCATGACTCATTCAAATTCAAAATATTTGGAATTAGTCCATTCTTATCTCAATTAGTTATTACTATAGTTATTACTGTAACGAATGTAGTTATTACTCTAGTTACTTCTGTAACGGACTAATTCAAAATTCAAAATATTTTGAATTAGTCTATTCTTATCTCATGTAATTGCTATAATAGTTAGAAGAAAAACTCTATAAATACAAACGATATCCTAGAGTTAAAGGATAAGCGAAACTCAAGCTCAAACTTCGAGTATAATTCTTACAAAGCCGGTTAAGGGAAGCAAAAGAACACCTGACTTTGGATTTCAGTTTATGGGACTCTGGTTGGCTCCCTCAAGAAAACAAAATTGTGAGATGTCGAGAAAATATGGGGTGCCTCTTGTGATTCCACCGTGGAAAAATCCTAGCCTCGCCGGAGGCGCCGCGCCGGAGGCTAGGGGTGGAGGCAGCGTTGGAGGCAAGGGCGCCGCCATTGGGGCAGCGCCGGTGTGAGGAGACGGACCTTGCTCGCCGGAGGTAGCGGACCTTGCTCGTGGGAGGCGACGGACGTCGCGGGCAGCAACGGACCTCGCTCGGCGGAGGCATCATCAGCGCTGGAGGCTAGGTCGGAGGCGGTGTCGGAGGCTAGGGCCTCGCTCATCGGAGGCGGAGGCGACGTCGGCGAGACGCGAGCGAGACGGAGTGTAGAGCAGATATGGATGGGGAGCGCGAAAGAGAGAGAGAGGGCGCTTGATTTTTTTCGAAAATTTTCAGCTCAGTTGCTCTTAGCTCATCACTGTGAGAGTGATTCCACCGTGGAGGCCTCCTGACAACGGTGGGTCCCCTGGAACACGTGTCGCCACCTCAGGGTTGTTACTTCTCCACGGTGGAATCATAAGGGGTAGCCAATATTTTCTCTCGAGAAGGACCCATGCTACGTTGAAAAATGACAAATCGGTCCGCCTCCCACATCCCTCTGATATGTTAGTATTAACACCATAAAAAAACCCTAAACGGATACACTTAACCCCAAATCGATACACTTATGATAAATTTACCCTCTAATGGTTTTTGTTAAATTATACTATTAAATTACTGAGTTGGATAACACGTGGTAGTTGACGGGTGATCCAGTTTGGTGTTTTACCCCTCCATTTGTCATAGTTTATCAATTTATGATTTTTCGTGATATTAATCCAATTAACAAATAATAAATTTGTCACAAGTGTATCAGTTTGTGGTTTTTTGCAGTAAAAAAATTGGTTTTAGGTAAATTTATCACGAGTGTACAAATTTGAAGTTTTTAATGGTCAAAAAATTAGTTAGGGATAAATTTGTAATTTTTCGTGGTATCAACCCTATATATATTATTCAACAGCCTTGTTCCCCATTTAACGAATGTGATTAGTACATACCTACATTCACTAATCTTGGGTCAAGATACAGCGACGGTTGAATTTTTTTTATCGTGTTGAAGATAGCCATCGTTAGGTTAGAATAGCAAACTCATGATTACGCGCAAAAAGCTTATTTTTGTAAGAACACAGATTACAGAAACTCGTACTCCCAAATTCATTGTTGATATCAAAACCTGCATGCCAAGACTCATCAAGTGCATCAAAATAGACGCTTTCGTAGATGATTACCTAGAAAATAGCAGAGGGGGAAGGATAAGGAAAATAGGCCGAGACAAGGGCGCGAATAGGATGCTGGCTCCCCGTGTCAGTGTAGCACCCTTTTCATTCACCGTTTGTGAACGTTCAATATATTTCTTGCGAGGGTCATTCCTCATGAAACGGACAAGTTGCGACCGTGATTCGTGAGAATGTCCCATCATTCGCTTCTCCACGATCTTCTCATACTCCCTCCACCATTGCATATAGCTGCTCTTCTCCAGAAAGATGTCCAGCGAAACTGCGCAATTGTTGATCAAGCCCATAACATACTCTTCGAACTTGATTAATTTCCTTCTCTCGAATTTGTTTGGTGATTCTCCACTGTCCAGCGATATGCACAACCGGATGGCCTCCTCCACTCGTGCCCAAAAGCACGAATCCTCTGTCAACCTCGACTCGATGTTTTCCGATTTTGAATTCGAAGGGTCAGCCCGTCCTTCTTCCTGTTTCAGCCATTGTTCCAGAAGAATATAGTGTTTGGATCTTCCTCGATTGATGTAATCTTTTCGGCCTCTTTTGTAATACTCTGCTATGGCCAGCGGTTCGACTATCCTCCGGTAGTTTGTCCCCAAAAAGAGCCAACGCTTCCGCAGCCCGCAGTTGTGTGCCTGATAGTTGAGGCCTCTTCTCTGCTTGTTTGACCACACGCTCCCAATAATCCATGAGGTGTGTCTTGTAACTATCAACTCCACCGTCCCGCCTTTCTCCTGCATTTTTGAAGCTGTCATAGTAACCAGGACCCTGGCCGTTGGCTTTGCATACCATCATGTACCACTCCAAGTAAGCCAGGTACACTTTCATTTCTTTTAACTCATTGGCAGGATCAAATGACTCTTTTCGTTGTCTTAAGACGCCTCGTTCGTGCTTTACTATGTCCTCTATCAAAGCATCAGTGCCCATAGTCTGCTGCTGTCATTGACTCATCGCAATTGGAGTCCACTGGTTGGGAGACAAGCATGCATAGATGTTTGTAGAGTACATGTACATATCAAGATAACTCTAGAATATGATATGTTGGCAAAATTTCAGCCAATGGCCTTCTAAGAAAGTCGGCGGAAGAGGCCTATAAATAGAGGTCATTATGTGCTAGTTGGATTTTGTAGGGAAACAAAGTCTGCAGCTTCTTCTGATGCATCAAATCTTGTAAAATCACTTTTCGTAATAGAAGTCCCTCAGCTTGACCAATTATTCCACCGAGTAATCATTTTTCAAAGCCAAATAATTGGCCGTTTTTATCCAAACTTCATACATTAAAAGAACAAAAATTAACAGCACTCAACCAACGTTTTAAATTAGTCCATCAACGTTTTAAATTTGGAAAGAAGGTGGTCAGCATGGAAGATCAGCACATCATTTTGGTTCCGAGCAACACAACTATCTGCTAAAAAGCGAACTGCCCCATGATGCAATGTGACCATGAGAAGGAGGTCAAGTTAAAATACCTGAATTGGCTTAAGGCCGACTGCTGTGACTTGAGCAGTAACCCCAGCTTTATATAAATCTTCTTCTTGCCCACACAACCTAGAATGGTCACAGTGAGTTGATCTTTGCTCAAGCCATCCAATGACATCTTTATAATCGACGCCAATTTGTGAAGGGAGCAACTTCATGACGGACTCAGGGGCTTCAAAACAGGCACCACCCGATTCAGAACACAAAAGGAATGTACCAAAAGGATTGTTTGGACTTTGGTTAGCGGTGGGAGAGCAAATGGATAGTCTAGGGAAAGGATCATTGTTATGAACTACATGCAAGAAGCACGAATTCCATGTTGAATATTGTGATATGGCTTCTTGAAAGGCACTGTCCCCGAGGAACCGGGTACCGAAGGTGATACAAAGGGGGATGTTGTTCGTTGGTTCAAGCGTGTTTAGAAGCCATAACGTGAAAAGGGAGGCAATGGATCCACCCAAACAGTGTCCTGTAATGATATAGGGGACAGAGTCCTTAGAATTGGCTGAAGTTACGACCTGCATTAAAGCAGAATAAGCATCAATTCTTATTCTCAACTTATATGTGCCAAATACAGTCATTCAGATAAGTCAAACATGAACAGTTAATAAATGAAATGAACCTCTACGCAATCATATGATTCAGTTCAATGAAAGATTCATGAATTTATAAGATGAAAGTACCAATTTGATGATCCATTCCTCAATTCCACAACTATGCTCAAAAGAATGAGAAAAGGCATTTCCATAGCAGAACAGTGCTTCACTTCTCATCTAATAAGCTTAATGATAAGTGTGAACAACTAGAAACTCCTCAATCAGAGCAATTGTTAGCATGTCTACTTCAACAACAATTTGTATAAGTAGTGATTCCTAGATAAATGCGTAATTATGATCTTACAGCAGATAATAGTAATGTAGAATGGATAACTTGAGCGAATATATAAAGTTGCTACCTCTTTTTTGAGTCGAGAGAGCTTGCCTCGAAGAGAGTTAAACAGAGAAATCGCAACTTTGCTTACAGAAAAAGTTGGATTGCTTTTGGAGCATAGGAACTGAAAGTCAGGGATCTTCGATGAAGGAACCAAATCTCCTTCTTCTTGAAGATGGCCTGGAGTAACTGGTGAGGTGACGAAAGCAATAATATTGTAGTTCGGGCAGTGACATTCTTTGATTATTACATGGTTATCCCCGTCAAGTGGCGGAAACACCCTCTTTATGAAACGCAAAAGGAAGTGTTGGTTGATTGGCCGCTCAAGTTTGGATATCGCATTCCATGAATCCTGAACAAGATTTGATGACGCAGCCAAGTTTGCCAAATACAGTCCATTGCTGAATCTGCAGATCAAGAAAAGAACAAACTACTTGTCAAGAACGTGGATTAGCAGTAAAAGTAAATGCAAAATGCATTGTCTCTTCACCGATTCCCGAACCCGGAATTCTCTTTCAGAAACAAAAGACACAGGAAAAAGAATTTTCTTTACGCACGGAGGATCTCCATCACGGTCCATTCTCAGAGCTTCGTTGGATCTGCGCAGACACGGCAATTTAACATCGTGCCTCCATTTTTAACCTCATTCCAGAAACAAACGTGCCAGTTTGCTTGATAAATCTTCCAAATCACCAGCTGGTTCGCGTGAGATTCAAATTTGATGAAAACTTCCTGGAAGAATCATATGGTCGCGAGTTCAGTGTATTCAAACCGATTTTTTTTAATTCCAAAGTCATCCATTGACCAAAATGTCAGAGTCGTTTTTTAACTTTTCTTCCCTGGGGCCCAATCTAGAAACCATGGAAGACGAAGAGTCAATAAACAATTAGAGCGGGAACACATCATGTTTTAAGGCATACGTGCACCTCGGAACGTTATAACTTATCATGAAAGTGTAATTGAGTCATAAAATTTGTAAAAAGTGCAATCATATTTTAAAACTTGTCAAATTGACCCAATTCAGATCTTCTATTAACTCTGTCCCCAATTTACTTATGAAAAATGCTGATGTGGCCTTTTATATTATTTTCTATATCCTACGTGGCGATGATATGGCTAAAACAATGTCGTTTTGGTTAAAATATGATTTGTAATAAAATTTTTATTTAAATTAAATTTGAAAACTAAGCTAAATATTTTATAAAAAAAAAAAAAAGACAAACCAGCCCTCCTCGCTGCTGCCCCACCATCGCTAGGAAGGTCTAGCAAGGGTGGGGGATGGCCGGCGAGCTCGACGACCCTCGCCAACCGGAGGCGAGGGCCTACACTCTCTCACCCAAACTTGGTCGAGGGTTGCTATTGGCGGCGCCCAGATTTAGGCAAGGGCTTGCAGTCCCTTGCTTGCGGTCGGCGAGGGTCACTGGCCACTGGCCAGGGCCGGGCTTCCCCGTCGGCATCTCCCACCCTAGCTAGTCCTTGCCAGCTTATTTTTCAAATTAAATTAAATTTTTGTAAAAAAAATTAGATTTTGACCAAAGCGGCATTTTTTTAGCCATGTCATCTACACGTAGGATAGAGAAAATAAAATAAAATAAATCCACGATACATTTTCAGTTAGCCAAATTGGACAATGTTAACAGAATAACTCGATTGAACCGATTTAACAAGTTTCGGGACTTGATTACACTTTTTGTAAGTTTTATGACTTAATTGTTCTTTCATGACAAATTTTAGGACTTCCAGTGCACATATCCTATAAGATTTTAGTGTACTTTGTAATCAACTACCACATCCCTGGGGGCCATAAATTGACTATTTTGTCAAAATATTACTAACACTTGACAGTCCCGGTTGTGAAATTTCATAGCACCTTGTAGTTTACTATTGCGTACTAGATCGCAGGATGATAAGATCTTTATCTTATTGAGTTAATTACTCATTGATCGACGGCCCACTTGTCAATTTCAAAACAGTTGGTAACCTACTATTAGATATGAGGGCGGTAAAACCATTATATTGATGTAAGTGACGAGCCCCACTCGTCAAATTCAGAAGTACTCGGTATTCTAGTACTATATATTATATTTGAGGATGGCAACTGGAATTACGTTGGTAAGTTACAAATAGTTATCCAGACAAAAAAGTCGCCAGTCAAAATTTACCTGCCAATAATATTAGATATTTGCTAGAGCTTTGTCAAATCAACAATCAGAAAACACAATTTCTATTTCTGGGCAAAAGGAATATTAGACTAGTCCCAGCTATTTAGAGAGATATCAGCGACATCTAAACTTAACTATGAAAAATTCGAGTGATGTCCATCTAGGTAACCCATTAATCAAAACGTTGATGTAAAGAAAACACGGCCCTTCCTAATACGCATGCTATATTTCTCCTTCTGCCATCTTAACCGAAAAGAAGAGATTCAAATTGAAAATTTCAAGCATACAAAGTGAGGGGAAATAACACAAGGTCAAGAATGACTCTTAGCCTAAACAATATAGACAACAGGTGTTATGCCCTCTCCTTTTATTTTGGTCACTCACAGAATGCTTTGCTGTAGAATTAGAAGGTCGTCTTGCTATTCTCATTTTTGAAAACGTTGACTTGGTGTCCTCCAAATTAGCGACGAGTCTTTTCAGTCTCCCAACAAAGCAACGACTAAGTAGGCCCTCTCTGCTTGAATAAAGAAATCTTTGATCTTTCTTGGCAGTAAATATGGATTAAGTAATGTACTTCTGCTAAGCATCTTCATAGACATCGACAAGACATGGTATTCTAAGAAAGGGCATGGTTAGTTCGCACTGATGCCCACTTCACCAGTCAAGCCTCCTCACACATCAACTCCATCCAGTCGGGAAAATAACACTATAAGTGCTATAACTTTCGTACAGTGCTCACTTAAGTGCAACAACTTTTTTTTTTCAATCACTTAAATACCATAACTTATGTACTGCGCTCATTTTAGTGTTATAATTTTTTTTCCTATCACTTGAGTGCCATAACTTTTTTAAAATATTCACCACGAGTGTCATGCCACGTCAGATTTCCCGAAACTTGGGTGAGCATTTTCAAAATGTTATGATATTCCAGTGATTAATTGAAAGTTATGGTACTTAGAAAAAAACATAATGGCATTCAAGTGAATGACATATGAAAATTATGGCACTTGTGGTGTCTTTATCCCTCATCCAGTCATATTTTATTGATTTGTCTACTTTTTTCCCTCTTGATCGATGTGCATCTTGAAGTAGAAATTGCAACAAACTGTGCTCTGAATGGTCATCTTCTTGGGCAAACAATATATAGGCATTTTATTCTTTCATACTAGCGGAGGGACTCAGTTCAAGAGTTATCGTCAGAGTAAAAATGAAACGCGATTTAGCCTTTGGCGTTCTTTTGCAGTGTTGGTTGCCCCGATTGTTCCCTCTATTCTCGCATACAATTTTGTCAAGAACAACAAAAAGAGCTCATGTCAAAAAGCAGATGATACTAGCGCGTCTAGTTCGTCTACCACTTTGACAGGAAATTTCAACTATAATGTGTTCTTGAGCTTCAGAATGCAAGGGTTAACTTATTTACCCTCAAATGCATGTGCAAGGTAAATATTAATGGAAGATTGACTGCAGTGTTATTTAGCATACCAAAACGCAAGTTTGGATTTGGGGAGGGACGATGCAATTTTTTGAGGTTCGAGGTCTGACATGCACCGACTTCGAAGTCATGGAGGGTAAAATGATATTTTCCCTTAAATGTAAGAATCAGGTATTACATTCTACTTTTAAGTGCGTGGAATCTAATAGCTTCATCATAATTTATCTATTATGACGTTATTTTCCTTGTTCTTAAGCAATGTGGTTGCGTTTAATCAAGGGCAATATTTTCCTTTGTACCTGGTTGGAGAATTTCCTCCAGTTATATATTTATTAGTGTTTAAGTTATGAATATGATCCACATGATGATGACCATGGTTGTAATCACCGATTAGAGGCATAGCATTGATAAAGAGAAACACGGCCTAACATATAGTAATCTATAATATAAGTTTTTTTGGTGGATGGAGAGGGAGTCGGGAAAATTATCAAAACAATCTCAAACCTATTGCAATTGTGCCAATTTAGTCATAAATCTTTTTTTGTGTCAATTCAGTCCTAAACTTTTTATATTTGTGTCAATTCAGTCCATCTAGCCAATTTTGGCTGGCCGGCGCTAACGTGACACCAGCCGTCCAACCAACGCTGACGTGGTAATTTTTTAATATTGTTTTTATTATTTCGAATTTTTTTTTATTTTTCCTTTCCTTTTCTTTGTCCCTTCCTTTTTTTTTTCCCTTCATCTTCATCTTCAACCTCTGGCTGATCCAGCAAGGTCAGCCTCGTTGGCCGCTGGCGAGGCTCGACCTTGACCTCGTTGTCGCTAGGCGAGGTCGCCACGCTAGATCTTGACCTCACCCACCCCTAGTGAGGTCGAGATTGGGCGAGATCACCGGCAACTGGCTGAGCCTCGCCAAGCCGAGATGGAGAGGACGAGCCCTTGTTAGATCTGGCGAGGCTCAAACTCGTCGTTGCTAGCGAGGTCAGCCTCGCCCAATGACAACAAGGTCAAGCTTTGCCAACAGCCGACAAGGCTGACCTCGGTGGCCCTACCTCTAGCCGGTCGCCGAACTGACAATCGGCTAGAAATTGAAAATGAAGATAAAGGAAAAAAAAAAGAAAGGGAAAAAGAAAAGGAAAGTAAAAAAGAAAAGAAAAGAAAAAATAAATTAAAAAATTTTGAAAAAATAAAAATAATATGAAAAAATTGACACGTTAGCGTCAGCCGAATGGCCAACGATGGCCGGCATCCACATCAACACCGGCAAGCCAACATTGACCGGATGGACTAAATTGATACAAATGCAAAAGGTTTAGGACTAAATTGGCACAATTACGATAGACTTAGGACTGTTTAAGGGAGCCTCTAGAGACTTGAAGAAAAGAAGTAAGAACACTAGTATCATCGTTAAAGTTATTAGTTTTTGTTCTTTATTAAAGTTTATAAGTTGATAAGAAGGAAATAGTGGACGTGCTTGCAAAAAAAAAGGCATAATTTCTTAGAGCTTAGAATTAACCTTATAAAATCTAGAGATAAGTATACTGGAAGTCCTAAAACTTATCACGAAAGTGTAATTAAATCCTGAAATTTGCAAAAAGTGCGATCAAGTCCTAAAACTTATCAAATTGGTGCAATCGAGTTCTTTCGTTAACTCTGTCCTGCTTAACTAACAGAAAATGCTAATATGGCCTTTTTAAATATTTTTTCTCTTCTACTTGACAATAAAGTGGCTAAAACATGAAATAGTTGTTTTGGTCTAAATCTGATTTTTAACACAAATTTTCTTTAAATTAAATTGAAAATAAGCTAAATTTAATTTTTTTAAAAAAAGTTAGGAAGCATGCGGCCAGGACTGCAAAGCCCTCGTAGTCTAGTTTGCAACTTTCTTTTAATTTAGCTTATTTTTTAAAATTTAATTTAAATAAAATTTGTAAAAAAATCAGATTTGGATCAAAACGATGTCGTTTTAGCCATTTCGTTGCCACTTAGGATAGAGAAAATAATGGGTTAGTACTAGGAGTGTCAAAACCGAACCGAAAAACCAAACCGAACTAAATCAAATCGAAAATTTTGTGCATTTCGGTTTGGTTCAATTTTCAATTCGAATCATCAAAACTAACCATTCATTTTTTAACAATTCGGTTTATTTTAGGTCGGTCCAAACCGAACTGAAAATAACCTTTTGGTTTTTTACCCTAAAGCTAAAAAGGCTAAACAGAAAACCAGAACGGGCTTCATTGGTCTTTCTTGACAAAATGTGAACAGGCGTCATTGGTCTTTCGACCACCAACTGCTTTGTCTCTTTTTCCTTTTGTCTTTTTGGGTTCCTTTGATGGACAGCTGCACGAAAAAACTGTAGACAAAGACCGAGGACAACATTTTGTCAACATGTAAGATATGACAGAGCAACGGGCTCCACATTTTGTCGATGAGTTAGATGGACCAACGCTCGAATGTTCTGCAAAGTCAATTTCATCTGGAGGGGTGGCTGTTGAAGCAGATGCTTCGAAACCGGTTTCTTCAGCTGGACAGTTCAACAGGTTAGATGGCCCATAACGCGCATCTCCCGCAGAGTTACTGGCAGTTGGAGAGGCTCCAGAATCTGTATGTTGTGCATCAGCGTTTGTGCTTGCACCGCTTTTCTTCTTGAGAAAGATATATGCAGATGCATAGCACTACAAAAAAAACGCATTTTTGCCACAAAAATTCTCCAACGAAAAATTTTGTCGCAAATTTGCGACAACTTTTCCAACGAAAAATAAAATTCGTTGGAAATTTAAACGAAAAAAATTCGTTGAAATTTCCAACGAAAAAAAATCATCCCAAAAATTCGCAAATTTGGAAATTTCCGTGAAAAAATTTTTCGATGGAAATTTCAAACAATTTTGCGACGAATTTTTTTTTTTTTTTCGTTGAAATTTCCAACGCAATTTTGCGATGAATTAAAAAAACCGGTATTGTTAGGCATTTTTATATTGGTGGGGAAAATTCGTTGGAAATTTCCAATTATTTTTTATACTAGTTGGAAATTTCAAACGAATTTTCCAGCAATTTCAAAAAAAAGCAATTATTTTAGTGCGTGCAATTTTTCGTTGGAATATTCGATTTAGAAATTTCCAACGCAATTTCAATTTTAGGGCAATTATTTATTGTGTACGATTTTGTTTGGAAAATTCGTTGGAAATTTCAAACAAATTTTCCAACAATTTCAATTTTTCGGGCAATTATTTTAGTGTGTACAATTTTCGTTGAAAAATTCGTTGGAAATTTCTAACGAATTTTCCAACAAATTTCTATTTTCGGGCAACTATTTGTTGTGTAATTTCCAACGAATTTCAATTTTCGGGCAATTATTTTTGGTGTGTACAATTTTCGTTGGAAAATTTGTTGGAAATTTCAACGAATTAAAAAAAAAACCTGGTATTATTCAACATTTTTTTAAATTCGTGGGAAAATTTGTTGGAAATTTCCAACGAATTTCAATTTTTCGACTAATTATTTTATTATGTACAATTTTCGTTGGAAAATTCGTTGGAAATTTCCAACGAAATTTCCAACAATTTTAATTTTCCGGGCAATTATTTTAGCACGTACAATTTTCGTTGCAAAATTCGTGGGAAATTTCCCACGAATTTTACAACAAAAACCTAACTTCTGCCTTATTCAAATTTTCATGCTCATTATTCCCATGTTTTTCAATTTCCATATTTCTCTCTCTCTCTCTCCTCTCTCCTGCGCCTTCACCTTCTCCCTCGCTCCGTCTCCCCCTTCACCTTCTTCCCCGCTGCCCCGCCTCCTCACCCGTTGCCCCCCTCCTTGTCACGCCCCAAACCCCACGGGCGGCGAAAGCATCCCCTCAAGAACGGTCGATTAGGTGCAAAGCGACGTCCCGGGGACTTCATGCGACCCAAACCCAACACAGAGATTCAAAGCGCATGCGGAAGTAATTAAGACCACCCATTACATAGATAAACGATAACCAAGGGTAACAATTGAAATCAATGCTTGTACTAATCTGGAAATCATTTACAATATCCAAGTACAACCCGAACACCAACAAAAATCAAAAAGCGGTTCAAGGCCACTCTTGACAAAAAAGGGGTAAGTGGCTGGGGTTCGTGCACTACAACTAGTTGGGGACTCTTCCCAAAAATGCATCGATGCGCTGCCGTCCTCAAGGTCGGGGATCTGAAAAGTCGGTTTTCAACAACCGTGAGAATAAATCTCGTGAGTAATTCCTAAACCTAAACTAGGCTAACATGCACCTCGACAAGTACTAAACAAACGGCACATAGTCTAAATACGGTATATGATTCGGGGCCCTCGGCCGAATCTAGAAATTACTTGACCACGCAAGTTAAGCATTCCGTGAATAATAACAATCACGCAATAGAATTTAATCACAGTACATACACACGCATTCCTATGTCATAGCGTTAAGTTATGCATATGCCGATTGCTCGCACTCATGCTCATGCCTCATCAATGCATTACCGCATACTTGCACACTAGCACTCGACCATTTCTCAATTTCTCCTCCGACCAGCGTTAAGCGCATCGGGTCCGACCAGCGTAAAGCGCATTGGGTCTATCACCGAGATCGATTTCTGGCCCGCGTTAAGCGCGTCGGGGCTCATGACACATTACCCGCGTAAAAGCGCATCAAGTTGGTCATCTTCCGTGGCGGGCATCGTCCGGTGTAACACGCCTCAGGACGGGTTCACTACCCCGCGTAACACGCATCAGGGTTTATTGTGATCACACACTCACAAGCACCAATTCTTATCTGAATCCTGCGTAAAACGCATCAGGGCATTTTAAGTGATCACAATGCAAATGTCATTCGGGCACATTCGTATATGCTTATGCCGTGCCAATGCTTGAGATACATACTCATGGCTATCACGTTCACACTTGGGCATCCACATGCGCGAATTACGATGTAACATACTCAACTTGTACCGCGCATATTCAAATTCATAAATCAACATGCCCAAATCAGACAATCAATACAAATCAGCCATAGCATCAAATTGACACGCTACTCACGTACAAATTCACATAACAGGGTCAACAAGCACTCGCCCATTCGAGGCCCGCCAGGCTAATCCATTTCTAGTCCCACTAGACACGCGACAGGACACCATCAAATTAACCACAACCGAGGCCCAATTAGCCATTCAATTACACGAAGCGATCATTCTCGATAATTGCCCGATTAAGCCCCAAATTGATCGCGCTTCACCTAAATCAAATCCATCGTGTCCAGCCACTGTACCAAAAGTTCTAGGTCAATAATTGTCATCAAAATGCTCAATTATACTCCTTAAATATCATTCTAATTGACCATCACAAAAATCAAAATACGGCGCGCACTATAATCCACATATCGAACCCGAACTTTCCCGAACTCGGGTCGATTTAATCCAAATTGTCCAGCCCATTTACCGCGCCTCTCGGGCCACTAATCCTCCAATAATTCAACATACTAATCCGCCAAATTGACCACATTCATAGTCCCTAATCAATTTCACAATTTAACCCCTAAATTAACTCCTAAACCCGTTTAGAAATGTAAATTAGCCTAATTAGGGTTTAGAGTCAAACTCACCGGGTGTCCGACGCTTAAAATGGCGGATGAGCGATACTTGGGCCCGGGTGAACAAAGTGCCCGCCGGATGAGCAATGAATCGGCGTGAGCGATTGCTGCCGCAAATGAATAGTGACCGGTGAGCGGGAGGCGGGCACGCGGGCGGCGGGTCGGGGCGGCTCAAGAAGGCGGGGAGGCTGTGGTAATTTGGACAGGGCGGCTCCGGCGGGCTTCTCCCGTGACAGCGGTAAGGGGAGAGAGAGATCGGGAGAGGAGAGTGAAGAGGAGGAGGGCTGGGTGGTGGGCAAGGTCACCGGGGACCAACCGTGGTGGGCGAGCGGGCGGCGACGGCCGGGAGGAGGCATGGGCGGCGGGATTTGTAGAGGCACATGCTGGAGGGAAGTCCGTAATGTGGGAGCGCCTGGGGAGGAAGAGAGGAATCGGAGGAAGGAGGTGGTGGCGCTAAGGGGGGGTAAAGAGGGCGCGAGGCATCGGTGGAGCAAATGGCGGCGAGGCGGGCGGCGGCCGAACGGCGGCACGCATGGAGGGTCAGTCAAACAAAGGTCAGCGGGAGAGAAAAGTGTGGAGAAAGGGGTCACTAGTCGTCTCGTGGGAAGAGGAATGGCGACCGACGGTACGTAGAGTTTAATCGGGCGACGCTGGGTACGGCATGAATGTAACGGCAACGCCGAGCGCGAACGCCTTGAAGCCGCCGCCGCCGCGGCCGGTCAGGACCGTGAGCGCGATCGCGGGTGTCGTGGACGGAGGCGGAGACCGAGCCGGGCCGGGCGGGCGATCGTGAAGCAAATAAGGTGGTCAGCGCGCGAGGGCGAAGGAGGAAGAAGTGTAAAGGCGAAGCAAATCAAATGGGGACATCCGAGGAAGAAGAAGAGAAGAAGAAAAAAAGAAAAAAAAAGAAAAAGAAAAGAAGGGAGAGGGAGAGAGAGGGAGCAGCGGGGGAGGGAGACGTGGATCGATGGGGGGGATGCTGCCGGGTCCCGAGGAGAAGAGAGAGAGAGAGAGAAATTGAAGGAAAATATTTGAACTTTCAAATATTTAACGCGACCCGGTAGCCCAAATTAAAAATTGAAAATGGTCTACCGGTCCAAAATAGGCCTCGCACATAAAAAGGGACAAAGGCCACATTAATTAGACCAAATTTTAACGAGGGGGTCTACTAGTCCAAATTCGCACCTGGTCCAAAAACTTTAACTTTTCCATTAATCCTGACAATTTCAACACTGGCCACATTAATGTCGACACCGCCCAATTTATTTTGTCCTGAAACTCCCGAAAATTGACTGCCAAGTTCAGGGTCTAAATAACGACAAAAATTTGATCGAGTGCGATTCTAGCGAAATCTCTAGTTTAAAATAATAACCGAGAGTGATCAGTTCTCGGGCGATATTCTACTATAAGCACACTGACAAATCGCGCGTTTTATAAATCCCAAAAATGGGCCAAAATCCGGAATGTTACAATTCTTCCCCTCTTACAAAAATTTCGTCCTCGAAATTTACAATCCAACCCGACTACTCAAACAAATGGGGGTATTGGTGTCGCATCACTTCCTCGCTTTCCCATGTGGCGCCTTCCATCCCGTGATGTTCCCAAATGACTTTGACCAATGGAATCGTCTTGTTTCTCAACACTTGTTCCTTCCTGTCCTCGATTCGCACCAGCTTTTCCACGTACGACACTCTGTCGTCCACATCTATTACTTCATGATTCAGCACGTGGGTCGGATCCGGTTCGTATTTCCTCAACATCGACACATGAAAGACGTTATGAACCTGTGACAAATTTGGGGGCAAGACTAGGCGATAGGCTAATGTTCCCTCCTTTCCAAAATCTCAAAGCGGTCCTATGTACCTTGGATTGTTTTTCCTTTCTTGCCAAACCGAGACAGTCCTCTCATTGGCGAGATCTTGAGAAACACATGGTCGCCAACTTGGAACTCCATCGGCCTACGCCTCCGATCCGCGTAACTTTTCTGACGACTCTGAGCTGTCCTCAACCTTTCTCGGATGATTTTCACCGTTTCTACCGACTGTTGAACCAACTCCGGACCCGTTATACTTCTTTCTCCTACCTCATCCCAACACAATGGCGTTCTGCAAGCCCTGCCATATAATGCCTCAAATGGCGCCATTCTGATACTCTGCTGAAAACTGTTATTGTAGGCAAATTCCACTAAGTGCAACTGTTCTTCCCACTTGCCCTGAAAATCTAGCACACACGCTCAAGATATCCTCCAAAGTCCGAATGATCCTTTCGGGATGGCCATCCGTCTGAGGGGATGATAGGGTCTTCAATTGCAACTTAGTCCCCATAGCGGATTGCGAGACTTTTTCAAAAATTTGCAGTGAATGCGGGATCACGGTCCCAAGTAATTGACTGGCACTCCATGAAGACGAACTATCCGTCAGACGATAATTCTACCAACCTTTCTAGCTCGAAGTCCTTTCGCCTTTGCCGGAAGTGCGCTGACTTGGTCAGTCTATCCACTATCACCCAAATAGAGTCGTGTCCCCTCTGGCTTCTTGGCAATCCCGTTACAAAGTCCACTGTGATGTGTTCCCATTTCCATTCTAGGATTTCCAACGGCTGTGACATCCCACCGGGCTTACAGTGCTGTGCTTTCACTTGTTGACACGTCAAACACTTGGCCACATGCTTAGCCACATCCACTTTCATTTCGTTCCACCAATAGTGCTGACAAAAATTCTAGTACATCTTAGTGTTGCCCGGGTGAATACTGTAGTGGCTCCTATGAGCTTCCGACAAAATCTCTTCTTTGAGTTCCAAATCGTCGAGCACGCACAGTCGTCCTCGAAACCTAAGGATTCCATCTTGACACGAAAGTCTGGTTTCCTCTTAGAGTTGTCCATACTCAGAATTTTACGAATCTCGGGGGTCAGGTATCTTTGCGGCCGCCTGATCTTGGCTTGCACTTCGGCTCAATTCTTAACGTCGCCATCAGGCCAGAGAGGTGTCCTACCTCAAACTTAAATTCTGAGTCCCGTGCCTCCTCTAATAAAGTCCACTCCTTAACGGCAAATCCGCGATGCTCGATTTCTGCTCAAGGCATCCGCTACCGGTTGGCCTTTCAGAGGTGATACAATATATATGATCATAGTCCTTCAACAATTCCATCCAACGCCTCTGTCTCATATTCAATTCCTTCTGCGAAAACAAGTACTTGAGACTCTGATGATCCGTGTAGATTTGGAACCTTTCTCCACATAAGTAATGCCTCCAAATTTTGAGTGCGAAAATAATTCTTTGCCAATTCCAAATCGTGGTCGGGTAGTTCATTTCATGAGGCATTAAGCGCCATGATGCATAGCGATCACTCTCCCATGTTGCATTAAGACGCATCCCAATCCTCTAAGCAAAGCGTCACTATAAATCTCATACCCTTTCGGTCACGAAGGATCGTCCCATCTTGGCGCCGTCGTCAATCTTTGCTTCGGTTCACGAAAACTCTCTTCGCACACCGGTCCATTCAAACTTGGTTTCCTTTTAAGCAACCTCGTCAGCGGTGTGGCTATAGGCGAGAATCGTTCCACAAATCTCGATAATAACCCGCCTTGGGTCCTAGAAAGCTTCGAACCTCGTTATTTATCGTCGGTCTCGGCAATCCATTCTTGCTTCAATCTTTGCGGGTCCACGGAGATTCCTTCTCCGGATATTATATGCCCAAGAAATGCTACTCGGTTCAGCCAAAACTCACACTTGCTAAACTTAGCATACGATCGTGCTCCTTAACGTCTCTGTAGAACCTTTTCCAAATGTACCTCGTGTTCCTGGAACTCTTGAATACACTAAAATATCGTCAATGAAAACAATAACAAACTGGTCTAAAATTCCTTGAATACGGGTTCATTAAGTCCATGAAAGCGGGGGGGGCATTAGTGGGTCAAAAGGCATCTTTGTAAACTCATAGTATCCATATCTAGTCCCGAACGCTATTTGTCTTTGGAATATCCTTCCTTTGGATCCTTAAGCGGTGATACCCATCCTTAAGTCAATCTTAGAAAATATCGATGCTCCTTGCAACTGATCGAGCAGTCGTCAATCCTTGGGAGGGGGATACTTATTCTTGACCGTCACTTGATTTAGGCGACGGTAGTTGATACACAACCTTAGCGACCCATCTTTCTTTCTAACGAATAATACAAGGCGCTCCCCATGGAGACCTTTTCGGTCGGATAAAACCCTTGTCCAAATGGTTCCCGGATCGGACCTTCAATTCCTTCAACTCGACCATGACATCCTCAGAGGGCGGCTTCGAGATTGGCTCAGTCCGGGAGCTAACTCGATAGCAATTCCACTTCCTTTGGTGGCAATCCGGCAATTCTTGAGGAAAGACATTAGGAAAATTGCACACCCTTTGGTATATCCTCAAGCCGCGCGTTTCACCTACCGTCGGATCAACCGCGCGGCTAAATAACCTTGACAGCCTCGTCCAACAATTTAGTTGCTTCCACCAGACGAAACCCAAGGGATTGAGGTTCCTCCTCGACTCCCTAAAAACTCAAATCTAGGGTGTCCGGCCGAAGCTAAACGGATCACCCCACATTACTGATCCATTCAGATTCTCGCTAACTAACTTGATCCATGCCCACAATCAAATCAAAATCATACATCGGGCAACACAAACTAGGTCTATCCTCGCTTACACCACCACCAATCACTATCTCACAATTCGGGCATCCTAGGATATGCATATCTTATCCTTTAATGGCGAGTCACACACAATTGCACGCCTTAACATAAACAGGCTTTAACCTACCAATTCAACAAACCTAGTAGATATAAACGAATGTGATGCTTCTCGATCGAACAATGCATATGCTATATGGTGGCCGAGAGAACCATACTGTGACCACCCCTGGCGCATTTTCCACTTCCCTTCGCGCCATTGCATACACCCGCCCTTGTGCCGTGGCCTGCTCATAATAGCCGGTGGCACTCTAGGCCCGGGTTCCCAATTCGAGGTTGTTGTTGCATCGGGGTTCCTATGGGGCGTTGTTGGGGGCAATTCCTGATCTGATGATCCATACTCCCACACTTGAAGCAAGCCCCAACTCTGTTCACGAAGGCTCGGCTTCCCGATGTTCTTCTTGATCGGTGGGATAAATCGCCTGTTTCCCGCCATCGGTTTCTTCCCAAAACGGCGGTTGTCTCTAGTCGGGGCAAACCGCGATCCAGAGGCGGCTGCCTTATCCACTTGTTCTCGCTCAATAGCCTGAACTCTCTCATACAAGTCTTCATAAGTTTTCAGATTCACCGGTATTAGTTGTCGCGAATGTCGCCACCCATCATCCGGAATCTTCGTGCCTTATCCTCGAATTGTTCCACCATCCTTAGGCGAACCTTGACAACCTAGCAAACTCCTTTCATCTTGATCACGGTCATTGATCCTTGACGGAGTCTCATGAATTCAGCCAGCTTCCTTTCTCTGGCTCTCAAAAAGAACTTTCCCAGGAAGTTCTTAGAAAATACGATCCAAGTCTGGGCGGTCCGTTCGGGAAATACCCGTCCTTTGGTGGCCCTCCACCAATCATTGGCGTTGTCCTGCAGCTGATATACCACCATGTCACCTTTTCAGCCTCGGTGCACCCTAGCACTTCGAAGGCCTTCTCCAGTTCCTCAATCCAACGGGGTGCAGCCTCAGGATCACCTTGGCCGTTGAACTTCGGCGGCTTTAACTTCAAAAACTGCTCTACTAGCTTAGACATCGGCCTAATCACATTCACCGGTCCCAGGATTGGGTTCTCCACATTTCCCTGATTCCCACCATTTCTATTGTTCCCATTAGTAGCAGCGATGGCAGCCTCAACAGCAGCAGCGATAGTGGCATTTCTTTCTTGCTCTAGTCTGCCTCCCAAAATCCTAGCTTCCTCAAGGGCCCTAAGGATTCCATCTACTCTCGGATCCTCGGCCACTCTCACTTGTGGTTCGACACGATCCGGCTCAGGACCTCGACCTCGACCTCGACCTCTACCTCTTCTACGGCCTCGACCTCTACCTCGTCCTTGGTTACTCGTCTCTCCAACTTGCATGTCCATTCTCCTGCTATAATTCCCACATCGAGATTAGAGACCTAACCCAAGCCATACCGGTCTAAGGTCCTAGGCAGGGAGCTTAACGCTACAGCAATCAATCACTCAGCATGCGATTAAGCATAAATAGCACCGACTTCAATCACAAGAATACGTGTACTGACCTCGAGTCCCGACGTACCTGCACTTCAAGGGTCAAATAACGCAGTCAATCAATCAAGACACAGACGGTCAGGAGGTACACTTAAGCACACGAGGTCACCCTACTGGCTACCCAAGGTCATCGCTTTTTATTACTCCAGGCTTCGACCTAATTGGTCCGAGCTGACCTTGCTCTGATACCAAATCAAATGGGGATGTCACGCCCCAAACCCTACGGCGAGCATCCCTGCAACGGTCGATTCGTGTGCGACGTCCCAGACGGGGCCGCCAACCCCAAACCCAACACAGAGATTCAAAGCGACGCGGAAGTAATTAAGACCACCCGACATAGATAAACGCATAACCAAGGGTAGCCACTGAAATCAATGCTTGTACTAATACTGGAAATCATTTACAATATCCAAGTACAACCCAAACACCAACAAAAATCAAAAGCGGTTCAAGGCCACCACCGACAAAAAGGGGTAAGTGGCTGGGGTTTAGGCACTACAACTAGTGGGGACTCTTCCCAAAATGCACTCCACGCCTGTCGCCCTCAAGGTGGGATCCGAAAAGTGGGTTTTCAACAACCGTGAGAATAAATCTCGTGAGTAATTCCTTAAACCTAAACTAGGCTAACATGCACCTCGACAAGTACTAAACAAACAAAGCACATAGTCTAAACAGTATATGATTCAGGCCCTCGCCCGAATCTAGAAATTACTTGACCCTACAAGTTAAGCATTCCGTGAATAATAACAATCACGCAACAGAATTTAATCACAGTACATACACACGCATTCCTATGTCGCAACGCAAGTTATGCATATGCCAGTGCTCGCACTCATGCTCATGCCTCATCAATGCATTACCGCATACTTGCACACTAGCACTCAGCCATTTCTCAATTTCTCCTCCGACCAGCGTTAAATGCATCAGTCCGACCCGCGTAAAGCGCATTAGGTCTATCACCGAGATCGATCCGGCCCGCGTTAACGCATCGGGCTCATGACACATTACCCAGAAACGCATCGGGTTGGTCATTTTCCGGTAAACGGGCATCGTCCCGTGTAACACGCCTCGGACGGGTTTACTACCCCGCGTAACACGCATCGGGGTTTATTGTGATCACACACCACAAGCACCAATTCTTATATCGAACCTGCGTAAAACGATCGTGGGCATTTTAAGTGATCATAATGCAAATGTCATTCGGGCACATTCGTATATGCTCATGCCGTGCCAATGCTTGAGATGCATACTCATGGCTATCACGTTCACACTTGGGCATCCACATGCGCGAATTACGATGTAACATACTCAACTTGTACCGCGCATATTCAAATTCATAAATCAACATGCCCAAATCAGACAATCAATACAAATCAGCCATAGCATCAAATTGACACGCTACTCACGTACAAATTCACATAACAGGATCAACAAGCACTCGCGCATTCGAGGCCCGCCAGGCTAATCCATTTCTAGTCCCACTAGACACGCGACAGGACACCATCAAATTAACCACAACCGAGGCCCAATTAGCCATTCAATTACACGAAGCGATCATTCTCGATAATTGCCCGATTAAGCCCCAAATTGATCGTGCTTCGCCTAAATCAAATCCATCGTGTCCAGCCACTGTACCACAAGTTCTAGGTTAATAATTGTCATCAAAATGCTCAATTATACTCCTCAAATATCATTCTAATTGACCATCACAAAAATCAAAATCTGGGCAAGACTATAATCCACATATCGAACCCGAACTTTCCCGAACTCGGGTCGATTTAATCCAAATTGTCCAGCCCATTTACCGCGCCTCTCGGGCCACTAATCCTCCAATAATTCAACATACTAATCCGCCAAATTGACCATATTCATAGTCCCTAATCAATTTCACAATTTAACCCCTAAATCCTGTCTAGAAATGTAACCCTAATTAGGGTTTAGAGTCAAATGTAAATTAGCCTAATTGGGGTTTAGTCAACCACCGTGTCTTAAGCTCAAACCGAGTCGAACTCGCTGAGAAAGCGGCTGACAACGCTGGCCCTCGCCGAACAAGAATGCCGGCGGCGGCTCGACGAATGGCGCGAACCTAGGCGACGGTTAGACGATTCCACGGCCTAGAGAGAGAGAGAGAGACACGGTTAGAGAGAGAAAGGAAAATGAGACGGCTGGACGATCGGGCCAGCGTAAGGGTCCATCACGAACAAAGGACGCCGTACAATGTGAGCTCCTCCCATGAGAGGCCTCTGCCAAAACAAGTAGAGGAGAGGGAGAGAGAGGGCTCACGGGGCGGAGAGGAGAGAGGAGGTTCCTTGACACAAGGTGCGCTTAAACCAGCCAGCGCGGCACGAGCTAACTTGAGGCTGCTATGGAGCAATTGGTGGCAGAGAGGAGTGTAAGGGTTAGCACGGAACGGGTACACGTGACGGCTGGGCGAAGGCCTCGAAGCCAACAGGAAGGCTTCGGTGGAGAGAAAAGCAGAGAAAGGGTCACCGGTCGTCCTGGGAGAGGAATGGCGTGATCGGCGACGATCGGGCGACACCGGGTTGGCCGGGCGAGTGGTCAAAGGCCGAGCGGCCGACGAACGCAAGGGCGAAGCCGGGCCGCCGCGGCCGCATGAATAGACCGGCGACAAGGGTCGCGCGGGGCGGCTGGCATGGAGGCGGCGATCGAGCCGGCCAAGGCGACTAGTGAAGCGGCGCGTGGTCAGCGCGACGAGGGGCGGAGCGGAGGAAGAAGCAGAAGCAAGGCGAAGCAAATCCAGTGGGACATCCGAGGAAGAAGAAGAGAAGAAGAGGAAAAAGAAAAAAAAAAGAAAAAGAAAAGAAGGGAGAGGAGAGAGAGGGAGCAGGTGGGGGAGGGAGACGTGACCGGACAGGGGGCGCGCGGGGTCCCGAGGAGAAGAGAGAGAGAGAGAGAGAGAGAGAGAGAGAATTGAAGGAAAATATTTGAACTTTCAAATATTTAACGCGACCCGGTAGCCCAAATTAAAAATCGAAAATGGTCTACTGGTCCAAAATAGGCCTCGCACATAAAAATGGACAAAGGCCACATTAATTAGACCAAATTTTAACGAGGGGGTCTACTAGTCCAAATTCGCACCTGGTCCAAAAACTTTAACTTTTCCATTAATCCTGACAATTTCGACACTGGCCACATTAATGTCGATTCACCGCCCAATTTATTTTGTCCTGAAACTCCCGAAAATTGACTGCCAAGTTCAGGGTCTAAATAACGACAAAAATTTGATCGAGTGCGATTCTAGCGAAATCTCTAGTTTAAAATAATAACCGAGAGTGATCAGTTCTCGGGCGAGATTCTACTATAAGCACACTGACAAATCGCGCGTTTTATAAATCCCAAAAATGGGCCAAAATCCGGAATGTTACACTCCTCCTCCGACTGCGGCTCCGGCTCCGGCGCCATGGACAGCAAGATCGCCTTGCCTCGACGACGGTTCCCTCCACAAAGGCACCCCCGACGGCCCCGACGGCCCCGACGCCTTGATGCCCTCGGCGCTGGCCCCGGGGTACCATGGGTCGCCCCGGCGCCACCAAGCCATCGCCGGTGAGGCCAGGCCTGCGCCCCAATCAGGCGAGCTCGCACCATCGCCGGCAGCTGACTCGCCGGCCGTGGGGCGGTAGCCATGGTAGGTGGTGGGCGCCGCCCTCATCACGGGCGGGCTCGCCCCCGGCCAGCGGCCAGTTCTCCCTCGCTAATATGGCGAGGCAGGCTCGCCATGGCGTGAGCTTGGCCCTCGCCGCGGGGCGAGGCCTTCTCATAGGCAGGCGAGGGCAATTTTCGACAAAAAAAATTGTTGACCAAAAAAAAAATTCGACCAAAAAAAAATTCTTTTCTATGAAAAAAAAAATTTCCACAATTTTTCGACAAAAAACAAAATTTATAGTTTCCAACGAAAACAAATTCGTCGGAAAAAAAAATTCGTTTCCAACGAATTTAGCCACGAGTTTTCCAACGAATTTTTCAACGAAAAAAAATTCGTCGCAAATTTCCAACGAAAATTTAAATTTTTCGTTGGAAAAATTTGCGACGAATTATTACCAACGAATTTTTTTCGTTGGAAATTCGTTTTCCAACGAATTTTCCAGAATTTTTCGTTGGAAATTTCGTCGGAAAAAAATGGTTTTTTTGTAGTGTAGAGAAAAATGGATGCGAGATAATGCCCGAAAGGTACATTGGCGGGGCATCCCATTTTGCTCGATTAAGGTGGGAAAACACGATGGACTCCTTGTCGACCAAGAAGAACAAAATGTATGTATGTTGATAGGTTTTGAGCACGATATGTTTTCTCGTCTCTGTTCCGCATTATAGGGTTGCCAGTAAAGGGGGAAAAAAAGACAAGTGGGAGGTAAGGTAGGAAGATGATGACTATTCAAATCTCTGAAAAGTCTTCTAATATTGTATGAGTTCAAATACAATATGATAAGTCGGGGGAATCTAGATGCTTTGAGTTCTGAGGACTTGAAAGCAATCGGTCAGCGAATAAAAATGCCTTCCTGTTGCCCAAGAAGAAAAGTAAGCACGTTGGACTGGACTTGTAGTACTTGCTTAACGGCAAAAGTGCACAGCTTTCTGAATGAGTCCTGGATGGATGCGAACATGAAATAGTTGACTAAATTGTTCCGAGAGGCCCATGCACATTACAGCTTATTAAGTGATCAACTAACGATTCATTGACTGTCAGCAGTACAATCACATGCTTAGTATTGTCTTCTGCCTTCTTGGAAACAAATACTGTTTACACACTTATTGCCCTCTTTGGTCTGATGTCATTGCGTTCATCTACTGCATTTTCCGGGCACTGCTGCTAATGAGAAAACCAATTCCAATGGAAGAGTTACTAAAGACAATAATAATGCGGAAAACGAAGATTTCAGTAATTTCTGTATATTCAACCATGAAGAGTATTAAAAAAAAAAAACCGTGAAGAGTACATGAGCCTATCTATGAGCTTTACAGGATGAGTATTTATAGTAACAAAATATGACAATACCAATCACAATTAATTATGATCAATTAAGAGAGATAATGCACGATCGCGAGAGATTGCAGAATCAAGACAGATATATCTCTGACAGCTAAGATTTTCAAAAATGAGCAAAATGTACAAAGTCTGCTCATCGTGATAGGATTAAGTATCCACAAAGAGCCGGCTTACATTTACGATTAATACTTAATGAGGAACATAAGTTGATATTTTCCTTTATTGATCTTTCTGTGAATTGGTCATAAAGTAGTGAAAAGCGACGCGGGGTCTTTGGAATATCTCTTTTCCATTATTGCATGTAGTCCGTACTCCAATATAGTTGCCTTCCTGGCCTTATCCGGTGAACGATCATTCCAAGTGGGACCTTTCACTTTTCAATTCTAGGAGTCTTCAGGCGCGTTTGGTAATGCTTCTATTTCTCTATTTTTCTATTTTTCTGTTCTCTGGAACAGAAGAAAAACAGAAATCGGTTTGATAATGCATTTTATTTTTTTATTTCCTAGAATAGAAAAATGGCTAAGAAATAGATTTGGAGCAGAAATAAGAAGTAGAAAAAATCTTCTTCATAGTTCCTAGAAATAGAAATAGAAATAAAAAGTTCCGATCCTCAAGTGACGACCTTAGCTCCTCCTCCATCCTCCGTTGTTTGCAAACCGTCTCAAAGCACCGGTCCAGTCCATTCTTGGAAAAAATTATAAAAAAAATTAATTAAATAAAAAATTCAAAAATTCAAAAATTCAAAAAATTCATAAAAATCAGAAAAATTCTCAGAAAATCCATAAAAATCATAAAAACTCTGAAAACCCATAAAAATTTGCAAAATTCGGAAATTGAAAAAATTTAAAAATTCATAAAAAGCTTTCTGAAAAATAAAAAGAGACAAATTTCGGGAAAGTAAAAAGTTTTAATAAAATTTTCCCCAAAAAACAAAAATAAAAAATTCACATAATGGCTTAGAATAAATTAAAAAATTCCGAAAATTCATAAAATTAGAAAAATTTCAGAAAAATCCCATAAAAATTGGAAAATTTCAAAATTCCAAAAATTCATATAAATCAAAAAAATTCTCAGAAAATCCATAAAAATCAGAAAAACTCAGAAAACCCTTAAATATTTGCAAAATTCTGAAATTGAAAAAATTGAAAAAATTTCATAAAAAATTTTCGGAAAAATAAAAAGAAACAGATTTAGGGAAAGTAAAAAATTTTAATAAATTTTACCAAAAAAAAATATAAAAAAATTCACATAATGGCTTAGAATACCTATGGCCACCCACTTTGAGTGAAATTTAAATTTTTGAAGTGCCCAAGTGGTATTTTGAAGATTCCTTAGTTTAGGGATTACAAGGGTTTTAAACCCCTAAAAAGGATTAGACAAACCAATAAATCATGCTTATTGATTTTTTTCACTTATAACTTGTACTTATAGTTAAATAAAAGATATAGATTTGAATGCAAAAAATTGGGAATAGAAATTTTGTGCAGTTATCAAATGCATTTTTGTTCTTTTTCTATTCCAGGAATAGAAATTTTGTGCAGTTACCAAACATATTTCTGTTCTAAAAATAAAAATTTTGTGCAATTACCAAACGTATTATTTTGCTCAAAAACTCTTCCAGGAAATAGAAATAGAAAAAACTATTTTTGAAAAGAAATTGTTCCCAGAAATAGAAACGTTACCATATGCATTCCTCTGCGCGTACTTAGTCATTGCCTTCTAGGCGTTCATTTCGGTGGCGCGTCTATCTTGGCGCTGAGAAAAGTAAACAGACACGAGCTTTATTTCGTTATCATTAATTGTTTAACGTTCATGTCGTTGTCTTTCGTGGCCACGACATTAACATTTTGCGGCCAAAATAATTGGAAAACACCAGTGGTTTCTTGACTAGTTCGTCCACATATTCCATGTCATGAGTTCACACGCCGGATACATCTATCGGACCTTCACATGACCGATTCTACTGTCCCTGGAAAACAGGTAAAAGGCATCGATACGAAAGGCCATGCCTGACAATGACCATACATGCTAGTTGATTTCTATAACCGGGACAAAAGGCGATCCAGTTGTAAGGGCAGAGTATTTGAAAAAATAGAAAAAGCAGAAGAAGATCGATTTTCACCCTTTAAAGGTTTCAAGTCAATCAGAGGTGCTATCTACTTTTAATGCACCACAACACAAGTCATGGAACTTGAGTCCATACTAAAGTTCTTCAAACCCATAGTAAGATGTAACTAAGTACGTTACTCAAAAGGTAAAATCATCAAAAAGGTCATAAACTTATTGTATAGATTCCAATTCAGTCTTAAACTCTTTAATTTGACCAATTTAGTCCTAAACATTTTAACGATTTGCTACTATAATCTTTCTAGCTAATTTTGGCTAAAAATCGTTAATGTGGACGCCTATTGTCCTACATGGCACTGTTGGTGCTAACGTGGACTATGTTTTCTTACTTAATTTTCTTTTTAAAAAAGACCAAAAAATTAAAAAAATTAAAAAATTCTTTTTAAAAAATGCAAAAATTATCCATGTCAGCGCTGATCGTGCCACGTTGGACGGACAAGCGATTTCCGACTAAAATTAGCCAGAAAGACTATTGACAAATCGTCAAAAGGTTTAGGACTTAATTGGCCAAATTAAATAAATTTAAGACTAAAATGACATCCATATAATAAATTTAAGATTTTTTGAGTAATTATTTCTTACTCAAAGTCACTACACATTTGGCCTTCTTTGAACTCAAAGGCTTGATCTCTAAAATTAGAATAAATCATATTAACCTGCGATGTCTTAATTTCACTCACATCTTCAACCTTGCAAATGCCCATCGCACGATCCGTTTCAACTTTCCACTAGGGCTGCGCACGTGTTCCTACGTGCCCCATCTATGCAAAAAGTCCATCAAGGTCCCCTATGTAATCTAACACTTGGAGATCTCTGTGTCCCTTCCAGAGATCAACCTCAAGATGGGGGAGATACCTGGCCTCCTCGGTGGCCCCTCCCGATTGCGCCATCGCCGCCCCCGGCCTCCTCGGTGGACCCTCCCGATTGCGCCATCGCATCTTAACCTTGTTCGCTGGTCAGGAAGCCACCACAATTTTCAGAATGGTCATTTATCTCGAGAACAAAATTATCTAAAATCGTGTGGACTTTAATCAATGACCATTTATGTTAAGAATGAAAACATCTAAAATCGTGTGGACTTTAATCAATGACCATTTATGTTAAGAATGAAAATATCTAAAATCGTGTTTTTTTTCAAGACGCCATCGCAATTTTCCAATTCTTGACTGGTGATGTAAAAATGCCCGTTCACACTCAACCGCTACTTGAGACTTTTGTAATCGGTGGCGGTCTTATTTTGCTGCTGAATGGAGTCAACCGACAAGAGCTGATTTGTTATTATTCATACTAAGCCTGTAAACCCCTGCATGTAAACCCGTGCGTTGCACGGGAAAAAGACTTGTGAAATACATTACATGAAATAATGATTCTAGAAGTCTTGACCATCATGAGAGAAAGAGATTTTCACAATATTAGAAGTAATTGGATGCCCCTTGAACTAAAAGGGTTGAACTTTAGTTCGATTAAGGTGGAAAAATAGAAGGAAACTTCTTTAAAAGAAAGTTAAGATAGATGTCACTTATGGAGAGTGCCGAATGTCAATCACTCATTAAAAGTGCTCTGGAGTAGCAATTTACATTTATCTAATAAGATAAATCTGCTATATTTATTTTAGATCTATACATGAGACATATTTAGATTATAGAGATAAGTGCACTAGAAGTCCTAAAACTTATTACGAAAGTGTAATTGAGTCCTAAAATTTATAAAAAGTGCAATCAAATGCTAAAACTTGTCAAATTGGTTCAATCAAGCCATTCCGTTTAACTTAACTAATGGAAAATGCTGACGTTGATTTTTTTTTATTTTCTTTAACCTACGTGGCGATGACGTGGCTAAAATGACGTCGTTTTAGTCCAAATCTGATTTTTTATACAAATTTTATTTAAATTCAATTAAAATACAAACTAAATTAAAAAAAAAAGTTACAAACCTGGCTACGAGGGCTTTGCAACCCTGGCCACAGGCTTCCTAACTTTTTTTATAAAAATTCAATTTAGCTTATTTTTAACTTAATTTAAATAAAATTTGTATTAAGAATCATATTTGGACCAAAACAATGTCATTTTAGTCTTATATTTCATGTTTTAGCCATGTCATCGCCACATATAAGAGAGAAAATATTAAAAAATAGCCACGTCAATATTTTCAATTAGTTAAGTTGGACGGAGTTGACATAAGGACTTGATTGCAGTAATTTAACAAGTTTTAGGACTTGATTACATTTTTTACATGTTTTAGGACTTAGTTGCACCTACGTAACAAGTTTTAGGACTTCTAGTGCTCTTATCCCTAGATTTTATAAGGTTAATTCTAAGCTCTAAGAAATTATAATTTTTCTTTTCTTTTCTTTTTTGACAATTTCTGTTTGTTGACCACCCTCTCATTTGCGTTGGTCTTTCTTTACATTTTCTATTCTCGCAGTTGTCTGGGCAAAAAGCGTTTCCTCTACAAGGTCAAATTTTTTCCTCCCATGCATATTGACTCCGCCCAGCACCAAGATAGCACCGTCACGGGATAATCCCTGAAAGGCAACGACTAATCACACGGAGAGGAAGACTACTAGAAGTGACAAGGAATGGCCCCGTGGGAATTATCGTTCAAAGGATAATGCCTTGAAGGCAACGACCCAATACTTTGCTAAGTCTAGGTCAATTGACCAGTTTATTTTTCTAATCCCGTCGATTATATTACCAAAGACTGAGGATTTTTTCTTAGTCAATGGATCAGGTTTTTATTTGAACTTAAATTTGTGTACGGACTATGCAATAAGTGGCCGGTGGATTGCGTGTCGGTTCAAATAATGGAAAAGAAATATTCCAAAGACCCCTCGCTTTTCACTACTTTCTGACCAATTTACGGAAAAAAATAGTATTGTGTCAATAAAGGAAAATATCGACTTATGTTCCTCATTAAGTATTAATCATAAATGTAAGCTGGCTCTTTGGGGATACTTAATCCTACTACCATGAGCAAACTTAGTACATTTTGGTTATTTTAAAAATCTTACCTGTTAGAGATATATTTTCGCCTTGATTCTGCTTATCTCTCAAGATTGTGCATTATCTTTTTCAGGAAAAATGAATAATTTGAAAAATATTTTTCTAACAATGATCGCTCACATTGCTTGAAATAATTATCAGATGAAAAAAAAATTCATTAATATTTTTGTGGACAATAAAAAGAATTTCGTTAATTCATTTTTATAAATGATATAAGCGATCTTTTTTAGGAAATTATTTTCCAAATGATTTATTTTCTGCGAAACAAATGGAGCTTTAATTGATCCTAATTAATTGTGATTTCTGTTGTAATATTCTGTTACTACAAATAGTCATCTTCCTAAGCTAATGTACTTTTCATTATTGAATATTAAAAAATTACTCAAATCCTTTTTCGGCATTATTCTTGTCTTTAGTAACTCTTCCATTGGAATTGGTATTCTCATTAGCAGCGGTGCCTGGAAAAGACAAGAATTTGATAAAAGTCCTTAAGTTCTCTAATCCGAAATAAAATCATGATAGGAACTGAAACTAGAATATGGTTTAAACAAAAATGAAAATAAAAAAGAAAGATACAATTTGGAAAAACACTATATTTTACAAAGTTTTTCTGTCTTTAAAGAGTGGTTTTAAACTTTTGAGGCACTGTCCAATTAACCAAATCATGAATGCGCCTTACAATTTCTAACGAACCGACTTCTTTTATGCATAGTCAGTGCATTTGACATGGAATCAATTCCTTGTTAAATATTTTTAGCAAGCATCCTTTCATAGGAATTTTCCCTAGCATTGATATTCCTCATGCACTCCTTAACGGAATATCCCATTTCGCAGGTTCTGAATGTTCTCATGCTAAATTGTTAGCGTGTGAACTTTGATATACTGCGATACTTTTTGTCTCTTTAATAAGTATTTCACTGGCCGAGTTTCATTGATGGCAGAACATTCATCACATCCAGTTGGGAAGCTTCATCATTAGCAGACCATTCATCAAATTAATCCAGTTTGCAATTACCGCTTTCCCTTCTCAACATCAGTTTCATACGAATTGATTAAAATGACTTTGGCGGTCACAAGAAAACGATTAGCAAAATCAGGAACACAACAGCTCAGTATAAATTACAGAGACATCACAAATAAAGAGCATCTCTAGACGCAACTGCGGTGCAATCAAAGTTAATTTCATTGAACAATAATGAGGTTTTAAATTTGCAACCTTCTTTTCTACGTACTAAGGCTTTTTTAGTATGAAATTCGGGGCCGGAATTGATTGGACTAGAGCTTTTTTGGGTCATGGCCTGATAAGAAAATTTTTGTATAATAATAAGTTAGAATAGAACCAGCCCAGGTCAGTTAACCCCAGTGAACACAACACAGAACTCTCACTGTTGTAATTGCCTCCAGTAGTTGTCAAGGCTAGAAGTCGAGAATTAGTCTCTTTCTTTATGCGCTAACTCAGAAGTATTACTTTGGCTCTGGAAACATTAAAAATGCCATAGACGAACGCAATGACATCAGACCAAAGAGGATAGTAAGTGTGTGAGCAATTCTAAGCATGCGATATACAGCACTCAGTCAAGCAATTAAAACTACCCTTGTACAGATATATTCTTTTAACAAAAAAGGGTAACCACCAAAATCCACACTTGTATTTTGTACTGGAATTCATATACAATATTTGTTCCCAGCCCGGCTACCAAAATCAAAAAAAAAAAAAAGCGGTTCAATCCCGCCCGGGACCATGGGCCAAAAGGCATTTTAAGTGGCTCGGGGTTCGGTACTACAATTAACCGGGTCTTCTCCCAAAAATGTATCTGGGACACCTGTCCTCCTCAAAGGCCGCGGAAACCATAAAATATCGGACAAATTTTACAACAACCGTGAGAATAAATTTTCATTCTTATTCAATTCCACCACATATAAACCTACAAACTAGTCTTAACATGCACCTCTCAAACTACAAGTAAAAACAAAGTCATGACAACACAATTTACACAATGCTATCCTTCTGAAACCCTCAGCCCTCGGGCTTAAATCTAATTTCACTAGACCCCGCAGTTAGGCGTCAAATCAACAAACGCACCCACACGGCGGAATATAATCACAGCACATACGTGGAGGGCATTTCTATGTCACAACGCATGTTGAAATGCATATGCTACCCTTAAACCCGCTTAGGCTATCATGCTCATGCCTCATCAACGCATTATCGCACACTTAAACCACTAGCATTCAGCCAATATCAAATAATATAGTCAAACTCCTCCGACCCGCGTTAATCACAATCACAGGTCCAAACACGCCGCAGAAACGCTTTCAGGTCCACGCCTTCCATCGATCTCGCCTTCGCATAAACGCCGCTCATGACACATTACCGCGTCTTCCACATCAGGTTGGTCATCTTCCGGTAAACGGGCATCGCCCCGCGTAACACGCCTCAGGACCGGGTTCACTACCCCGTAACACGCAATCGGGGTTTATTGTGATCACATTCACAAACCTCAATTTTATACGAACCTGGCGTAATACGCATCGGGGCATTTTAGGTGATCACAATGCACATGTCATTCAAGCATACTTGTGAATGCACATGCCGTGCCAATGTTCGTGATGCACATCCATGGCCATGAAATTCACACTTGGGCAATTCACAATATTCAATTTCATAAATTAACATGCCCACTCAAACAATCAAGTTCAAATCAGCCATAGCATCAAATCAGCACACTATCCATGCACAATTTTACTTAACGGGTCAACAAGCATTCGTGCATTCGAGGCTCACCAAGTTAATCCATTTCTAGTCCCGCTAGACACGTGACATGGCATCATCAAATTAATCACTAATAGGCTCAATTAGCCAATCAATTCCACAAACCGATCGATCCCGATAATCGCGCTCATAAACCTCAAATTAATTGCTTGGCGCCCAATTTAGTCCCATCGTGGGCGACCATCAAACCATAATTTCTAGGCCAATAATTATCGCCAACAAATTCTAATATAATCCTCAAATATCATTTAAATTGGCCACCACAAAAATCAAGTATGGCGCGCAATATAATCCACAAAATTAAACCCGGACATTCCCGAACTCGGGTCAATTTATTCCAATTGATAAGCCCATTCATCGCGCCTCTCGGGCCACTAATCCTCCATCAATTTATCAAACTAATCCACTAATTTGGCCATAATCCAAGCCCTAATTAAACCCACAAATTAACCCCTAAGTTAACCCCTAAAATACCCTAATTAACCCTTAAACTTGTCAAAAACAATGCAAATAATCCTAATTAGGGTTTAGGGTCAACTCACCGGGTGTCCGACACTTAAAACGGGCCGGACGAGCCAAATCGGGCTCGGATGAACAGTGTCGCCGGAGCGGTGCAGCACACTATCCATGCCGGAATTTTACTTAAGGACAAGCCGGATTCGAGGCTCACCGGGATAATCGGGTAGTCCGCGAACGGATATGGCGGGCGGCAACGGGGAGACTAGGCGAGGGGCAATTGGCCGGGTCGGCTGAACTGATCGATCCAGATAATCGCGCTCATAAACCTCAAATTAATTGCGCCTAATTTAGTCCCATCGGGGCGACCATCAAACCATAATTTCTAGGCCAATAATTATAGCCAACAAATTCTAATATAATCCTCAAATATCATTTAAAATTGGCTACAAAAAATCAAGTATGGCGGTGTAATATAATCCACAAAAATTAAACCGGACATTCGAACTCGGGTCAATTTATTCCAATTGATAAGCCCATTCATCGCGCCTCTCGGGCCACTAATCCTCCATCAATTTATCAAACTAATCCACTAATTTGGCCATAATCCAAGCCCTAATTAAACCCACAAAATTAACCCTAAGTTAACCCCTAAAATACCTAATTAACCCTTAAACTTGTCCAAAAACAATGCAAAATAATCCTAATTGGGGTTTAGGGTCAACTCCAGGGTGTCCGACACTTAAAAGCGGGCCGGACGAGGCCGTATTTAACCCGATGGGCGATTGTGGGCCGGACTGGTCTTGGCCGAATAAAGGAGTGTCGGGAACAGCAGTGCCGCCGGGGGGCGGTCGTTGGCGAACGGGCGGAGGAGAGGGGGCGCCGGGAGTTCACCTCAGCTGGGCGACCGGTCGGGAGGCAGCGACCGGGCGGAGGGGCGGGGCGGCGACCGGGCGAGGCAGGCACGGGCGGAGGCGGAGGGCGGAGTTGACGGGCGGCCGAGAGGGGCGCCTACCGTACAAGACGGAGGTAGCGCAACCGGTGGCCGGGCGCCGGGGAGGAAGAGGTGGCCGAGGCGGTGACGCTGCTGGAGCTGGGACGCGCGACGCGCGGTTCGGGGGCGGGCGGACGGGAGGCGGAAGGACGGAAAGGACGGAGGAAGGGGCGGTGGGAAGCAGATCGGGTCAAGGCCCAAGGAAGAAGAGGGAGAAGAGAGAGGAGAGAGAAGAAGAAGGGAGAAAGAAAAAAAAAAAAAAAGAAATAGAGGAGTAGGTGTGCAGAGGGATGGGCTGAGGGGACAGGCGCGCAAGGGAGACGCGCGTGAAGAAGAAGAGAGAGAGAGAGAGAGAGAGAGAGAGAGAAATTTTTTGAAAAAAAATTATACTAATTAAAATATTACACGCAAACCGGGGGTCCAATTCCAAAACTGAAAATGGTCTACCGGTCCAAAGTAGACCTCGCACTTAAAAAGGGACAAAGGCCAAATTAATTTGACCAAAATTTAACGAGGGGGTCTACTAGTCCAAATTTGCACCCGGTCCGAAAACCCAAACTTTTTCATTATTCCTGACAATCTCGATACCGGCAACCTGAATACTGACACCGTCCAATTTATTAAGGCCCTGAAACACCAAAATCGATCGCAAAGTTCAGGGTCCAAATAACGACGAAATTCGATCGAAGTGCGATTCTAGCGAAATCTCTGGTTTAAAATAAATACCGGGAGTGATCAGCCTCCCGGTAGATTTTTACTATAAGCGCATCGACAAATCATGCATTTTATAAACCCCAAATTGGGTCGAAAATTCGAATGTTACATATATACAGTCACCCAATTGCACAACAACATACTCAATTTAATCACCACAATTTATTTATAATTTAAATATATATCCAACACGTAAATTCTCATTTTTCTCCCACCAAACGGCGTCGGATTAATTCCGATCCTTGACGGAACTTTCTCGCCATAAAATACTGGTTCTAAAAATCCAACTTGTGTCCCGAACAAATCATCACAGGCCCGTGAACAGTAATTCGCAGCCCCTATTTTCTGAATTTTCCAATAAAAATTTTCTGGTTTCAATTCTAAGGCCCGCCACCTAATCCCACTTCTAAATCATGCCATTCCGCACCTACCCTATGTCCAGTTTCGCCTAAAATCACCTGTCGATACCCGAAATCCTAAATTGGGTTTAAAGCGCAACTTACTCGCGTTCTAGACTATCGCGGCTAGAACGGAGAGCAGCGGCACCAAATCGGGGACGGCGGCGACGATGTACGGCTCTCGGGTGGCGGCGATTGGCTTGGGCAGCGACGGCGCGGCTTGGGCGGTGGCCGGTGGGTCTTGCCTCACGTGAGAGAGAGAAAGGAAGAGAAAGAGAGAGATGGCGGCTGGTGGTGGTGGCTTGGGGCTGATACGATGGCTAGGCGGCGGCTTGAGGGCGGTCCGGGCGTGCGGCGACGAGCGGTGATGCCGGCGGTGGAGGAGGAAGGGCCAAAGGGAAGTCACGGTGGAGGGGAAGGGTTCACGGCAAAAAAAAAAAGGGGGGAGGGGCTGATCGTGAAAATGAAGGAGAGAAGGGGGAGGAAGACCACATTCTTGACTCAAATAATATATTTTGACTAATTGCGGAAATGACCAAAACGCCCTTTACTCATATTTTTAATCCAACGGTCCCGATTTGATCTTATCTTGATCCGATGGCCGAGATCGATTCTTGCACAAAAATATCCAAGGGTATACTTGTAATTTCCAAAATATCCAAGGGTAAAATTGTCCAATCAAAATTTTAGGGCAAAATTACCGAAATGCCCTTTACCCTTAAAACATACCCTTTAATAAATCCTAGGGATATTTTGGTCACTTTCTCCGTTTCTTATCAAAATCGAATTTTTCCGAAGGATTTAAGTGCATCAAAAATTCACACGTGTCACGTGCAACGTCGTCCTAGCGTTTCGTCGTGACTTCCTAATTTTCCGGTGTCCAATTTGGGCAAAATTTCAATAATTAAATTATATTAAACGCAACTCGAGCGTTTCTCGAGCTAACGAGCGGCTTGCTAGGGAAATTCGCTGAATCGACTCATGACTGATACTGAATCGAGTCACGTGCAAGTTTGTTCGGTACGTGACGACCTCAATTATCATTAAAATCGTGAAGATCAATCACTTGATCTGAGGGGTACGATCATTCGGTATAATTTCGAAATCATTCGTTAAGTCGTTTCGTGGTCCAACGGAATCACCCGCAATCCACTACTAGGACAGTGGCGAACTGACCCATAACTATTCTTAGATCGATCAACAGTGGCTCAAAATATCACTTTCGCGATTTAATGGTCGAAATCCGTTCACGATCGAATTTCCTTTAGTCACGCGAATTTAATTCTTCTATTAGCCTTTCCCTAATGGTTAGCATTCCCAGGAATGATCAGTTTCTGATGAAAATTTACTGCGAGCACATTTCATAAAACTCAGTTATTTCATAATTTCCAATTAGCGGAAATTTCAGAATGTCACAATCTTCCCCTTTTATAAAATTTCGTCCTCGAAATTTACAATCTCACCACTACTAAAAATTTACAATTATTACTGCTACTCAAACAACTGGGGGTACCGACGTTGCATCATTTCTTCGCTTTCCCACATTGCACCTTCAGTCCCGTGGTGCTCCCAGATAACCTTTACCATCGGGATTGTCTTATTGCTCAGAACCCGTTCCTTCCGATCTTCAATTCTGATCGGTTTCTCGACATACGACAACTTCCCATCCATTTCTATCTCTTTGTAATTTAGACTCCAAGGCCGTTGTTCTCACCATCCGTTCTTCTCTCTCTAGTTCTTGTTTCAGTTTAGGGTAAGTGAATTCCCTAATATCGGGAAAGGATGTTAAGATGCTTTGTGACGTGGTTTGCTTGGTCCGTTTTTCGATTGTTTGGTTGGTCGTAGTTGGTTCATTTCTCGATTTGATCATGTTTCATATTTGATATTGTTCTGAGATAGAATCGAGCCTTGATTGGTAAAGTGTGCATGATATGGCCATGCGTGATGTTCTCTTGTTTGAACTTTGCTATTGATCTGCCATCGATGCGGGTGCGGTAAGGCCGACTTATGTTAACGGCGATCAATATATCCTCGCTTGATATTAGTGTTTTCACTTGCTGAGTTTCCCCGACTCACCCTCATTTTTCCCACCCTTAGGTACATAAAATGGTCAAACGGATAGCAGCGACAAGGGGAGTTTGAGCCATGTTGGAGTTCGGGGAAAAGCGAGGAGCCGTGAACCCGAAATAGTGGGCTTAAGATACCCAAGCCACATGTTATTGTTGTGTAAATGAGTAAAGTCGGCTAAGTTGGCTTGTAAAATATGTTTGCGTGTCTTGTAAATACAAAGTTTGCTCATGATGCTGTTTGTCTTAACCTCGCTGTTTGATTTAAATGTGATTGTCCCGAGATGTGCTTCCGCTTGCGTGTAACGAAAGATAATAATGAACGAGACGTCACATGAATGATCCCGAGGTCGGGGTGTCACAGATTAATTTGCACGAGCGGTGTTTTCCACTAGTAGGTGCGCCTGGGACAAATTTTGCAATTGGCCAAACCCGACGAGGACGGGAGTAGCATTGGGGCCATGCAACCTGATCATTGAGCGGCTTCTGACAGAGGTGGCGCCGGAGTAAGAGGCCTGATCATTGAGCGGCCTCTGGGCAGAAGTGGCGCCGAGGTAAGAGGCCTGATCATTGAGCGGCCTCTGGGCAGAAGTGGCGCCGGGGTGAAGAGCCTAATCAAAGAACGGCTCTTGGCAGGCTTCTAGATGGCTAAGGGCAAGAGGATCAAACTGCAATCGAATTGGGAAAATGATTCAAATCAAAGTGGAATAAAGACTGAGCGATAAGGTGCTACCGGGTTGGGATAGTTAGCTATGAAACACCCCTGCGCATGTAAATGATTGATTATGGTTAAATAGGTTAAGTGTTCCTGCTTGTTTGTGATCACTGACCTATTCTTGTGTTGTAGAAAGTCTTGTTAGACTATTGATAGCAGAGTAAGTGCTAAGGACCAGGCTACGACCGCTGAGGAAAAAGGAAAGTCCCAGTAGGATGCCACGACCTCGAAAGAGAAATCCAAATAGGTTCCCCTCTTGTAAGTGGCAGTTCAATATTGAGCCAAGAGAAGGCTGTTGAATTTTGACATAACCCGATCCGATGAGGGCGGGGGAGTGATCGCCAGGGCAGAACCTGATCAAGGAGCGGCTCTTGGCTAGGAAGTGGACGCTAGAGTAAGAAGCTTGATCAAGGTGCGGCTTCTAGCAAGAGTGTCGCCGGGGTTGAAGACCTGAACAAAGAGTGGCTCCTGGCAGGCTTCTAGGATGACGGGTAAGAAAAGGAATAAACTGAACTAGGTACTGAATTGAAAATAAGATGGGAATTGTTGGTTGAAATGATCAGTGTGATCTTTGTGATTGTCATAAGTAAGTAAACTATGTTTGAGGAAGATTTTATCAAAGTAGCGTAGTGGAAGCGTGGTCAAGCTTGCTGCACTCTGGTATGTTGGATTGAGGTCGGGGAAAGAAAGGTCGATGGTCTAGAGCTAGTCCACATGACAGTGGCTACTGTAAAGGTATTAAGGTAAGTTAAGTCCCAGGTACATAGGATCCTTTGAAATTCTAGAAAGAATAAGGAATTTGGCCTATCGGTTGGCATCGCCACCAAAACTTGCTCAGGTACATGTTGTGATATAGTGAAAGTGTGAGCCCGATCCGGCACGCTTGCTGAATTTTTCGACGAGGTCGAAGTGGACAGTAGAATGTCCTATGCTGAGGAGCAGGTGCGGATCGTGGATTGTAAGGAGCAAGTGTTGAGAGGTAAGGCCGTTCCCTTAGTTAAGGTCCTATAGTGTTACCAGGGCATAAAAGAAGCCACCTGGGAGAGTGAGGAATTGAGGAAAAGTTTATACCTGCATTTATTTGAGGAACCAGGTACGCGTTTAAATTTCGAGGATGAAATTTTATTAGAGGGGGAGAATTGTCACATCCCGATTTTTGGGCCTGGGAAGCCGCAGGTAAACTGTAATATCCTCAATTTTAGTCTCTAGGAAATGGCTATGGTTTAAGTTTGGTGGTTTTCCAATTAGAACTAAATTGTTTTCTTTTGTTTTGGAAAACCCAGTTTTGGATCCTTGGTACTCCTTTGTATTGTTATTTTTGGGGAGACTTTTGTGATCCGAATTTCCAAACGTTTTCTTCTGGAAAGTTATTCTAGACATCTTGAAGTTTTATATGATTTAATTTCAGAATTTTTGGAATTGATACGAGTAATATGATGACCTGATGTTTGGACCGTGTGAAACTGCCTAGAATGGGTTTTTCGGTGATGTTCACACTGTCTTGATTTTCTACAAGCTTTTCTGGGCCAAGTTTGGAAAAGCTTCCTTCACAAAAGTTGTTGAGAACTTCCTTTTCTATAACCTATGTAAATTTGGAAATTTTCTGAGATGATTTGGATTATGGATAGAACTTACTTTGAAAAGCAAATATTCTGTTCCAGCGAACTATTTTTAGTTTATTTTTGAATAACTGAAAATGGTGTTTACAGAGAGATTCAGATTTCGTGTTCTTCATGAAAAATGTTTGTTAAAGCTTTGTTTATGACATATCCGAATTTGAGAATTTTCAGAGTTTATTTACTATATTTTCAAGCTCGATTTTGTGAATAGTGCAAAGCTATTCGATTTTATAAGATTTCAAAGATTTATCAATTTCTATTTGAGAACATTGGAATCTCGACTTGAGGTCTTTTGTGGATATTTGAGGACATATCCGTGCCAAACCTTGGGTTGGATGGAATTATTATGCGTGTTTATCGCGGAAAACCTTCCGAAAATCTTGTGATTAAGTATGGCACGGGTTGTGATTTTTGTGCCAATTGGTATATTTCATGTGACTCGATTGGCTCGAGTCATTTGCGTGAGAATTCAATAAATCCAGAAGACTCTAGGGAGTCCACAGTCTGGAAATTGGTAGAAAATCCTAGAAGTTTGACTAAGTCAAACCTTATCCCCTTCATTATTGCTTGTATTAATGCTTGGCCTTCTTTTTCCACAAGCATTTATGAAGCCATTTATGAAATCTTGACTTTTGGGACTTAGGCCATTAATGAAAGGATGACATGTGCGCTTACCTCATTACTTCGATGACACGTGTGCATACCTCATTGCTCTGATGACACGCGCGCATGCCTCATTGCCCCAATGACACGCGCGCTCACCTCATCTCCCATGATGACACGTGCACTTACCTCATCCAAACTTAGGCCCCAAGTTTTGTCTCCCTATAAATAGAAAGAAGGCCATTTGGCCAAGGGAGAGAGAGAGAGAGAGTAGGCGTAAGGGAGAGAGAGAAAGAGAAAGAGACAGAGAAAACTAAGAGAGAGAAAGCTGAGGGAAAGAAAAGAAAGGGCTCGACACCGTGAGTTGTCGAGAGAAAAACCAAGAGAGAAAGAAAGCCGTGGGAAAGAAAAGAAAGGGCCACCAAGACCCCAAGGCCGTTGTTCTCACCATCCGTTCTTCTCTCTATAGTTCTTGTTTCAGTTTAGGGTAAGTGAATTTCCTAATATCGGGAAAAGATGTTGAGATGCGTTGTAACGTGGTTTGCTTGGTCCGTTTCTCGGTTGTTTGGTTGGTTGTAGTTGGTTCATTTCTCGATTTGATCATGTTTCATGTTTGATGTTGTTTTGAGATAGAACCGAGCCTTGGTTGGTAAAGTGTGCATGATGTGGCCATGCGTGATGCTCTCTTGTTTGAACTTTGCTATTGATTTGCCATCGATGGGGTGCGGTAAGGCCGACTTATGTTAACGACGATCAATATATCCTCACTTGATATTAGTGTTTTCACTTGCTGAGTCTCCCGACTCGTCCCCCATTTTTCCCACCCTCAGGTACATAGGATGGTCAAACGGATAGCAGCGACAAGGGGAGTTTGAGCCATGTTGGAGTTCAGGGAAAAGCAAGGAGCCGTGAACACGAAATAGTGGGCTTAGGATACCCAAGCCACATGTTATTGTTGTGTAAATGAGTAAAGTCGGCTAAGTTGGCTTGTAAAATATGTTTGCGTGTCTTGTAAATACAAGGTTTGCTCATGATGCTGTTTGTCTTAATCCCGCTATTTGGTTTAAATGTGATTGTCCCGAGATGTGCTTCCGCTTGTGTGTAACGAAAGATAATAATGAACGGGACTCATATAAATGACCCCGAGGTCGAGGCATCACAGTTTGTGTTGAAATACTTTGTTATCATAAAAACTGCGATTCTTAGTTAAGAGAAGATGTGACTCTTGATTATGAAAAGAGGTGAGAAGATATGACTCTTGATTATGAAAAGAGGTGACTTTTCATCCTAAAAAGAAGTTATCAGTGGTGATGAACGGAAGTTATTCTTAACGTGAAGAATGGTAATGGTTAGGGATAAGGTACTTATTCCCAAGAGGTGTGTTAATTAATTGTCTATGAATAGAGACCAAATCATACATTATTTATTATAACCACAACTATTGATAATTACAACTTCTTCGAAATTCTCTCTTCTTCTCTTTTCGTACACACAACTTTAGCAACACATTCAAGATGAAATTTCAAGAGAGAAATTGAGGAATTGTTGAACTTGTTTCTCTACAGCTTTGATGTGTATCTTGGAGGTATATTTGTTCTAAACCCAGCAGCAACAATAGTGGGGGCAAATAATATTATAAGGACAGTGATTGTCATTATGCATCCAAGCATCAAGGGTCTATTAATATTTCTCTATCTTCATTAGCAATCAAATTTCCCCAATAGTCAGTGCATTAAGAAGGAGCGAGTCTTATATGCATCTAGTGCATATACAAGAATTTTAGTACTAAGCCTTGGCAACTACTTCCGGCTGGTGGTGGTTCTTCCTCTATGTTGACACCGAGGAGAGAGAGAGAGAGAGAGAGAGAGAGAGAGAGAGAGAGAGAGAGTCACCTGTTGCTGTAGATCGGACGTCTCCTGCCCAATGCCGTCAGAAGCAGATGGCGTGGAATCAATTCGTTCAGTTGAGGTCGAGGAACTAGAGGCTCTAGGAACAACCCACTCATTCTTCTTACAAAAGGAAGTACCAGCCACAAAGGAAAGAATGGATTTGAGATAAAGATAGAAAAGTCTCATTTTGATCTTTCGAAGGGCGGGGAAGGTACAATGGTTTCCACGTCAACCAGGAAGATTACTCGACTATTGTGGATAGTTTTGAGCACGAAATGATTACTCTCTGCACCACATTTATAGCGTGGCTGGTAAAGAGACAAAAGGGAAAGTAGGAGGCAAGGTATATGCCTTGCCTCGTACATGGCTCGCCTCCTACTTGCCCTTTTCAGGAGTCACCGTTTATGCCTTGCCTCGTATATGCCTTGCCTCCTACTTTCCCTTTTCAGAAGTCACCATTTATGCCTTGCCTCCTACTTTCCCTTTTCAGGAGTCGCCATTTTGATGCCTTGCCTCCTACGTTCCCTTTCCAAGAGTCACCATTTCTTTATTGAGAAGTGATTACAATGAACTTATATAGTTGATGTAATTAGAAAATAAATTGGTTAATCGACCTGGACTTAGTAAAGTCATTGCCTTCTACGAAATATCCGGTGCGATCATTCCATTCACTGCTCCTGGGGGCTTTCCTTTTCACTTCTATTAGTATTCCTCTGCACGTTCTTAATCGTTGCCTTCTAGACATTATCCAGGAGTTTGTGCATCAAGAAGTAGCAAGTCTTATATGCATGCGGTGCATATGAACCCTTTCCACCTCAGCCATTAGATCATATGAGTGTCCATATTATTTATTAGCTGAGATGAAGCAGGTTCACACGTTTCAAGTACATACAAGAATTTTAGTACTAAGCCTTGGCAACTACTTCAGGCAAATAAAACCGGTAGCGGTTCTTCATCTGTTCTAATCAGAAGCTATTGGTATTTGGACAGTACTCTCTCTGTTTAATTGGGAAAGACCACGAAGAAGCCTTCTTGTTGCCAGAGGAGGAAAAACAAAATAATGTTAAGCTGGACTTTCTTACCAAATTGCAAAGCTTTTTGAATGAGTTTGGACGCATGTAATACATGAACGATTTGATTAGTTGTTCTGAACGGCTTCTGCTCAGGAAAGCATATGAAGTGATTAGCCTGAGAGCAATATTAATCTCATGGTTAGAAGTCTTTGCCTTGTTGTGGACCTTGGCCCTGAATTTGCAGTGAAAAAATGCACATCTATCAAGAGGGGAAAAATGGGCGAGTTAATTAATAATTGTTACGCCCCAAACCCTATCGAGCTGCGACATCCACCACTGGTCGATTTATTTGCACGACGTCCCAGGAATGTCGCCGACCTTAAATAAACATCAGAGATTTCATTTCGTAAACCGAAACCATGAAATACCCGAACAAATAAAACTAGGGAGAATTGGGAGAATGTACGTATCTTTTCATTTCCTTCTTATACCATAATATTTACATTTATAAACTGTCCCATACATGTACATGCACACCGCCTTTCTCAAAAACCGATACTCCAAGGATGAAGACCTGGGTTTACTACTACTCCAAAAATGGTGCTCGCCAAAAACCCATTCTGAGTCTGATTCCTTGTCTTCAGAGTCTGAGTCCCCCTATTTGTCCCATCCACTGAGGACTCCAAAACGTTCTGGTGGCGGTGGCAGAAGATTCATGGATCCTGTCAGGGTTCTGAAATTGTTTGGTTGAAACAACCGTGAGAACACTTCTCAGTAAGTTCACCCCTAAACCCCACCTAGGCTATCACATATCTCCAGACAATCACATAGATACACGTGCATTCGTACACATCAAACCATTACATTGCAGGCACATCAAATAATATAGTCGAACTCAAACACGCGCACACCCGTACTCAATCATGATCACATCGTATGCAAACACGTGCATGTATCATTCTCATCTCACTATTCCTTCCATTCTCATTTTCACTTTCGCATCCACTCGCCAGTGACCCGCGTTGAAGTACACGCCTCAGGCACACTGCGATCATTCATTTTCCACTTTCACTCACCAGTGACCCGCATTGAAGTACATGCCTCAGGCATACTGCGATCAATCATTTTCCTTTTTCACTCGCTAGTGATCCGCGTTGAAGTACATGCCTCAGGCACACTGTGATTATTCAATTTCCACTTTCACTCGCCAGTGACTCGCGTTGAAGTACATGCCTCAGGCACACTGCGATCATTCATTTTCCACTTTCACTTGCCAGTGACCCGCATTGAAGTACACGGCTCAGGCATACTGCGATCATTCATTTTCCACTTTCACTCGCCAGTGACCCGCGTTGAAGTAGACGGCTCATGCACATTGCAATCATTCATTTTTCACTTTCACTCGCCAGTGACCCGCGTTGAAGTACACGTCTCAGGCACACTGCGATCATTCATTTTCCTCTTTCACTCGCTAGTGATCCGCGTTGAAGTACACGCCTTAGACACTGTCACGCCCCGCACCCTACGAGCACGCGATCATCTCTCGATGGTCGAACAACGAATGCGATGTCCCAGATACGTCGCCGACCCAACCCAAACATCAGAAATTAAGCACGCGCGGAAATAAATAGAAACAACCCGGACAATTAATAATGACAAGGGATAACAATAGCACAAAATAATAACTGTAATTCCTACACTTAGCAGATACATACGACGTTCACAAAAGACAATTCCTAAGCTAGGCCACAACAACAGAACTACATTCCTCAAAAGGGACAAAGGTTCGCAAACTTAACTCCTCTACAAAGGGGGACTCAAAATACCGAGTACTTGACCAGTCCTTGATCTCCGAGATACTCTTGTAGCGTCTCCAATCACTCATGGTCACGGATCTGAAATGGTTATATAATAACCGTGAGAACGAGTCTCAATAAGCAACCCCATATACCCCACGTTGGCCAATGCGTACGCAGACAAGTCATACGTGCAATCTACCCCATAACATATAAAATTTGCATTGTAGTACTTACCTCGTCATCAAGCCCATGCCAGCTCTGCATGTTAGTCACAACGTGACAATGTAATAATAGTAATTCAATAACACATCACAATCGCTCAAATATCAACCACACTTATACTCAATCAACCCAACTAATTCAACCAGCCAATTCAGTCACACTCAAATTGCATGCGTGTCCGAACATCTTTCTTACGACTCGTGCCACTGCGCCTTAAGTCCATTCTCACATGCTCACAAGCCATACAATTCAATCAATTCCAATGGCCACCGTTAACACGTCCCAAGCCATACCATTCAATCAATTCCAATGGCTGCCGTCAACACGTCCCAAGTCACACTATTCAATCAATTCCAGTGACCGACGTAAACACGCCCGGTCCAATCACACCTTTAACGGGCCACCGTCAACACGTCTCAAGCCCGCGTCCATTTGGCACACCGGCCATTCATGCCTTCACACGGACCGCCATCAACACGTCCTAAGTCCGTAGCCCTCCGATCGATCCGGGCTTAAAATCGACAGGCAAGCACACGCCATTCAGTTCAATCAATTTCACACCAATTGCATTAAACAACCCATGTTCACAACTCAGTCCAATTCATAATTCGCCACCTCAATCCACAAACCCGACATTCAAGTTGGCCACGCACAACCACCCAAAATCAAGCCTATTAATTAATCAAATTCAAGTAGCACAAATTATATCATAATACAATTAAATTAAACACGGCCTAGCCGTTCTAAACCCGAGACAAGTCAATGAACTATTCAAGTACAAATCCAATTCACATCACAGCCCATCACACTTACCCACAATTCCGTCATTCACACCTACCATATAAGAACATCAAGCCCACCTACGAATGCCACAACAAGCCAATTATTGGCCCACCTACATTAGCCAGTAATATGCACCCAAAACTATCCCAATTCCAAATCACTGGCTCATAATTCTGACATTCAAGTCAGTCACAATCACACGTCGACTTCTCCCACACACGCCACGACAATATTATCAATTAGCCTACCATAATTAGCCATTAATTAACCCCCACAATTCTCACAATTTAATCTATCAATTATGCACGTACAAAAATTGCCCACGATCCACGTTAAGCCCCTAAACCGGTACTAATTATCCCTTAGACAAGTCTAATAATACCCAATGTACTAGGTAAGGTTTAGGGAGTCACTTACCAAGTTTTGGCCGGAAAAAGTCGGCTTGGGCCCAAAATGGCCCGGATGAACAGTGAGGACTAGGCATACGGGCGTGGGCCACACGGGTGCGCTTAGCCGGCCAATGCGGGCGCAATGGCTGATCGACGTGCCTGGCGCACAGGTACGGCGAACGCACGGCGTGCTCGGGGCGTACAGGCGAGCGGATGGGCAATGCGCCTGGGCGACGGGCCGGTTGAACGGGCAATGCGCCCGGGCTACGGGCGTGGGCACGGGCGTTGGCGCAGGCACGGAGCGCAGGGCGTGGGCGGCAAGGCGTGTGGCTTGGGAATTTGGGCGGGCGGGGAATTTTGGCCGTACGGGGCTGCGGCCGACAGCCAGCGGCGGCTTGACGGCGGCCTGGTCGTGAATGACGAGAAGAGCGAGGGTGGGGCGCAGAAGCGAGTGCGGATGGAGCGGGCCGCCCAGCCAGGCGACATAACAGTGATGGCTAGGCATTGGGTAGCTATTTGGACCATGGCGGGGACACGGTGGATGGCGGTGGGGAAAAGAGGGGCCGATCCGGGGTGAGGTGAGAGAGAGAGAGATAGAGAGAGAGAGTCGGGGCTCGACCGGCGGGTAGCTCGCCGCCGTTGGATAGGGCGGCGGGCGAGCCCCGGCGGTCCGGGCGAGCAAAACTCGTCACCGGGGCGCTGGAGGACCGAGAGGGAGAGAGAGAGAGGGCAGTCGATTGGGATGGGGGCCGGCGGGACTACAAAGCGGGTTGGTTCAAGGAATACGGCGCGGCGGCAAACGACGCTTACGCTGACGGACGGCCAGTAAGAGAAGTAGCGAGAAGAAAGCGTAATCAGAACAAGCAGAGACAATTAAAGGAGAAGGAAGAAAGAAGAAGAAGAAGAAGAAGAAGAAGAAGAAGAAGAAGAAGAAAGAGGAAAAAGGAGGAGAGAGGAGAGAGAGGGGTGTCAAGGGGGGTTGGGGTTTGCATGGGGGAGGGGATGTGTGCATGGGGAAGGGAAACGTGCACGGCAGAGGGAGGAGAGAGAGAGAAAGGAAAGGAAGAGAGAGAGACGCGCGGGGGAGGGGACGGGACGCGGCAGAGGAGAGAGGAGAGAGAAAGAGAGAGAAAAGAGAAAAGAAAAAGACTAATTTTTATTTTCGAGCGCGATCCAACGAACACGGTTCAAATAAAAAATCGACCTAACGGTCCCGATTCAAATTCGGAAAAAGGTCTAACAGTCCACGAAAAATCCCAAATAATAATATAAGGCAAAATGCCAAAATAAAATAACCCAAGACACACTACAAGGGAGGTTTACTAATCCAAATTCACACCCAGTCCAAAATTTCGCTTTCTCACTATTCCTGGTAATCTCGACACTGACCACAACAATATCAACACCGTTCAATTTATTTCGGCCCGAAACTCCCGAAAATCGACTGCTAAGTTCGGGGTCTAAATAACGGCCAAATTCGATTGAGTGCGATTCTAGCGAAATCTCAAAATTAAAAAAAAAAACAATAACCGGGAGTGATCAGTTCCGGGGCGAGATTTTACTACAAGCACACTGACGAATTACACGTTTATTAAATCCCGAAATTGAGTCAAAATCCGGGATGTCACAGGCACACTACAATCATTCATTTTCCTCTTTTACTTGCTAGTAATCCGCGATGAAGTACACGCCTCAGGCACATTGCGATCATTCGTTTTCCACTTTCATTCGCCAGTGACCCGCATTGAAGTACACTCCTTAGGCACATTGCGATCATTCATTTTCCACTTTCACTCGCCAGTGACTCGTGTTGAAGTACACGCCTCAGATACACTACGATCCAACACTCAGCCTGCACCAAATGTGATAGGCCTACATGATCGAAACCCGAGCTTATAATGTCTCGGTCCAATCTCGGTCTCACCCGAGCTGATCGTGCCTTGGACCGATTCTCATTCTTGCTTTTTCAAGTCTCAGCCTGTACCAAACACAACAGGCCTACCTGATCGCTGCCCGAGGTTATGATACTCGGCCCGATCCCAAACTCGCACTTTCGCACTTTCACACACTTTCCCACCATCACTTGCCACACCACAATTTCCTTCTCACTCATGCCCATGCTCCACACGCATTTATCACATGCAACTGGCCCTTCACACGTGGCCCATACACGCATTATTTTACACGTAGCTCGTGCACATTCAGCATAAGACATGGCAATACCAATAATTAATTTAATCTAACTCACATGTGCACCCAACAAGCATATACAGTCACCCAATTGCACAATAACATACTCAATTTAATCACCACAATTTATTTATAATTTAAATATATATCAAACACGTCAATTCTCATTTTTCTCCCACCAAACGGCGTCGGATTAATTTCGATCCTTCGCGGAACTTTCTCGCCATAAAATACCGGTTCCAAAAATCCAACTTGCGTCCCGAACAAATCATCACAGCCTCATGAACAGTAAATCACAGCTCGTGAACAGTAATTCGTAGCTCCTATTTTCTGAATTTTCCAATAAAAATTTTATGGTTTCAATTCTAAGGCCCGCCACCTAATCCCACTTCTAAATCATGCCATTCCACACCTACCCTATGCTCGGTTTCGCCTAAAATCGCTTGTCAATACTAAAATCCTAAATTGGGTTTAGAGCGCGACTTACCCGTGTTCTAGGCTATCGTGACTAGAACAGAAAGTGGTGGCACTTAATCGGGGACGGCGGCGACGGTGTACGGCTCTCGGGTAGCGGCGATCGGCTTGAATGGCGGCGGCGGCTTGGGCGTGAGAGAGAGAGAGTCACGGTAGGGAGGGGGAAAACTCACGGCAAAGAAAAAGGGGGGGAATTCACGGTGGAAGGGGGAGAGAAATGAGAGTGAGAAATGGGTCTTTTAGACCTAAATAGTAAAATTGATCCAAATTGGCTAATTACCAAAATGCCCCTCTCTCACATTTTTTATTCGACGGTCCAGATTCGATCTTATCTTGAAACCGACGGCCCATATCGAATCTTACCAAAAATATCCAAGGGTATACTTGTAATTTCCCAAAAATCCATGGGTAAAATTGTCCAAATCAAAATTTTGGGGCAAAATTACCAAAATGCCCTTTATCCTTAAAACATACCCTTTAATAAATCCTAAGGGTATTTTGGGTCACTTTCCTCGTTTCTTGTCCAAATTGAATTTTTCCGAAGAATTTGAGCGCACCAAAAATTGACGCGTGTCACGTGCAACGTCGTCCTAGCGTTCCATCGTGACTTCCTAATTTTTCGGTGTCCAATTTGGGCAAAATTCCAATAATTAAATTCTATTAAATGCAATTGAGCGTTTCTCTAGCTAACGGGCGGCTTATTGGGGAAATTCGTGAAATCGGCTCATGACCGATACTAAATCGAGTCACGTGCAAGTCCGTTTGGTGCATGACGATCTCGGTTGTCATTAAATTCTCGAAGATCAATCACTTGATCCGAGGGGTACAATTGTTCGGTATAATTTCAGAATCATTCGACAAGTCGTTTCATGGTCCAACGGAATCACCCGCGATCCATTACTAGGACAGTGGCAAACTGACCCCTAACTATCCTTGGATTAGCCAACAGTGGCTCAAAATATCACTTCCGTGATTTAATGGTCGAAATCCATTCACGATCGAATTTCCTTTAGTCGCGCGAATTTAATTCCCCTATTAGCCTTTCCCTAATGATTAGCATTCCTAGGAATGATCAATTCCGAACGAGAATTTTACTACGAGCACATCTCATAAAACTCAGTTATTTCATAATTTCCAATTGGCAGAAATTTCGAAACGTCACAATCTTCCCCTCTTATGAAATTTCATCTTCGAAATTTACAATCTTACCACTACTAAAAATTTATAATTCCTTACTGTTGCTCAAACAATTGAGGGTACTGACGTTGCATCATTTCTTCACTTTCTCAAGTTGCGTCTTCAGTCCCGTGGTGCTCCCAGATAACCTTTACCATCGGGATAGTCTTATTTCTCAGAACCTATTCTTTCCGATTTTCAATCCCGACCGGCTTCTCGACATACGATACCTTATCATCCACTTCTATCTCTTCGTAATTTAACACATGCGTCGGATCCGATTCGTACTTCCTCAACATTGATACATGAAACACGTTATGCACTTGCAACATATTGGGCGGTAACGCAAGGCGATACGCCAACTCTCCAATCCTTTCTAACACTTCGAAGGTCCCCATACCTCAGACTCAACTTCCCTTTCTTACCAAATCGTGACAATCCTCGCATGGGCGACACTTTTAGAAATACGTGATCCCTATTTGGAATTCCAAAGGTCTTCGCCTTCGGTCTGCATAACTCTTTTGATGGCTCTGTGCTATCCTCAGCCTTTCACGAATGATCTTAACTGCCTCAATCGACTGCTCAACCAACACACGGGCGTTCTACAAGCACGGCCATATAACGCTTCAAAGGGCGCCATTCCAATGCTCTGCTAGAAAGTGTTATTGTAAGCAAATTCCACTAAAGGCAGTTACTCATCCCATTTACCCTGAAAATCCAGCATACATGCCCTGAGCATCTGAATCGTCCTCTTAGACTGGCCATCTATCTAAGGATGATAAGCTGTACTAAACTGTAACTCAGAACCTAATGCCGTCTGCAGAATTTTCCAAAAATTGGCGGTAAACCTAGGATCACGATCCGATGTTATAGACATTGGTACCCCGTGCAGGCGAACTATCTGCTGCACGTACAATTCTGCATACCGTTCTAGCGCGAAATCCTTTCGCACTGCCAAAAAGTGTGCCAACTTGGTCAATCTGTCGACAATCACCCAAATACTATCGTGGCCTCGTTGACTTCTCGGCAATCCTGACACAAAATCCATGGTTATATGCTCTCATTTCCACTTTGGGATTTCTAACGGTCACAATAATCCTCCAGGCTTATAATGTTGCGCCTTCACCTACTGACACGTCAGACACTTAGCCACGTGTTTAGCTATATCCAACTTCATACCATTCCACCAATAAAATTGTCTCAAATTCCTATACATTTTGGTACTGCCGAGGTGGATACTGTACTGGCTACGATACGCTTCAGATAGAATTTCTTCCTTAACTCTCGCATCGTTTGGCACACATAACCTCCCACGAAATTTCAATACATCGTCCTCAGATACCTGAAAATCCGGCTTCCTCTTAATAACGTCCATCTCAATAACCTTCTGTATCTCTGGGTCCGTAGATTGTAAAGCTTTAACTCTAGCATGAATTTCCGGCTCAATCCTTAACATAGCTAACAGGCTTGAGACTCGACTTACTTTCCAACTTGAACTCTGAATCTTGCACTTTCTCCAACAGAGTCCACTCCTTGACCATCAAATGCGCGATGCTTGATTTCCGGCTCAATGCATCCGCAACTCGGTTTGCCTTTCCAAGGTGGTACAGAATATCACAATCATAATCTTTGACCAATTTCATCCAACGTCGCTGCCTCATATTCAACTCTTTCTGAGAAAACAAATACTTGAGGCTTTGATAGTCAGCATAAATCTGAAATCTTTCTCCACATAAATAATGTTGTCAAATCTTCAGGGCGAACACTATCGCTACTAACTCCAAGTCATGCGTCGGATAATTCAGTTCGTGTGGCCTTAATTGCCTAGATGCATAGGCTACCACTCGTCTATATTGCATCAACACACACCCTAATCCCTTCAACGACGCATCACTGTATATTTCATATCCTCCCGATCCTAATGGAATTGTCAACACTGGTGCCGTTGTCAACCTGTGTTTCAACTCCTGAAAACTCCCTTCACACTGGTCTATCCATTCAAATCTTGTCTCCTTTTTCAATAAATTTGTCAACGGCATTGCTATCGACAAAAATCCTTCCACAAAACAACGATAATATCTAGCCAGACCCAGAAAACTCCGAACTTCGGTCACCGTTGTCGGTCTAGGCCATTTTATCACAGCTTCAATCTTCGATGGATTCACAGAAATTCCTTCTCCGGAAATTATATGACCGAGAAATGCCACTCGACTTAGCCAAAATTCGCACTTGCTAAACTTAGCATATAGTGCATTTTCCCTCAAAGTTCGCAATACTTGATGCAAATGAAATTCATGCTCTTCTAGGCTTTTCGAGTGCACCAGTATATCGTCAATAAAAACAATCACAAACTGATCTAAAAATTCTTTAAACACTCGATTCATCATATCCATAAAGGCAGCAGGGGTGTTCGTTAATCCAAATGGCATCACTATAAATTCATAATGTCCGTATCTCGTCCTAAATGCCGTCTTCGGTATATCTTCCTTCCTAATTCTCAACTGATGACACCCCGTTCTCAAGTCAATTTTAGAGAACACCGAAGCCCCTTATAACTGATCAAACAAATCGTCAATCCTCGGCAAGGGATACTTATTTTTAACTGTCACCTGATTCAGCTGCTTGTAATCTATACACAATCTCAACGATCCATCTTTCTTCCTTACAAATAAAACTAGTGCTCCCCATGGAGATGCACTAGGTCGAATAAACCCCTTATCTAACAACTCTTGCATCCGCATCTTTAATTCCTTTAACTCTAATAGCGACATTCTATAAGGTGCTTTCAAGATTGGCTTAGTTCCAGGTGCCAACTCGATTACAAATTCTACTTCTCTTTCTGGCGGTAATCCCGGCAATTCTTGAGGAAACACATCAGGATATTCACACACTATCGCTAGATCCTCAAGTTTCGATTCTTCAGCCGTCGAATCAACTACTGTAGCTAAAAATCCTTGACATCCTTCATTCAACAATTTCGTCATTTCCACCGAGGATATCAACGGAATCGAGGGTCCTCCTCAACTTCCCACAAATTTAAATTCCGGATGTCCAACAGGGTTAAATTGGATCACCCCGCTATTGCAATCCATTACAGCCCTCTGCTTAGACAGCCAATCCATCCCTACTATCACATCAAAGTCATACATATCTAGAACCGTTAGATCAATCAATTTTTTCCTATCCCCAATCACGACCTTACAGTTTGGGCAACCCAACGAAATCAGCATTTTATCATTCAAGGGAGTCGTCACACATAGCACAACATCAAGCAATTGCGGTTCTATTCTAACTAACTCCACAAACTGTTTCGATATAAAGGAATGCGACGCTCCAGGATCAAATAAAGCATACGCAGCATGGTTGCACAGAGAAATTGTACCTATGACAACCCTTGGTACGTTCTCAGCCTCTCGTCTGGCCATCGCATATACTCGTCCTTGCGTTTGAGGCCTATTCTGATTCAGTTCGCATGCAGGCGCTCGATCGATTCTTAATCCGAGGTGGCGGCAAAGCAGGCGGCCTATTCTGCTTAGGATTGGGCCAATTCCTTATGTGATGCCCAAATTTTCCGCATCCAAAACGCACTCCACCCCTGGTCGGACAAGGCCCGTTTCCGTGTCAACCTCCACAAATCCTACATGGACCATTCCCAATCTGGATTGGCCTTCCAATATTCCTTTTTGCTGGTGGAGTGAAATGCCTATTATCCACCATCGGCCTCTTCCCAGGATTACGATTATTCCACCCCGGGACAAATCTCGATCCGGATGCGGCTGCCTTATCCATCTGATCCCGCTCAAGAATCTGGGCTCTATCAAATATTTGCTCGTATGTCCCCAAATTTACCAATAACAATTGGCTACGGATATCAGCCCTCAATCCATCCGGAAATCTTCGCATCTTATCCTCAGGATGTTCCACCATTCTCGGCGCGAACTTAAACAATCTCGCAAATTCTACCTCATACTGATCTACCGTCATCTGACCTTGGCAGAGTCTCATAAATTCTGCGAGTTTTCTTTCCTTAGCACTGGCTGAAAAGTATTTCTCATAAAAATTCTCAGTAAAAATAGCCTAAGTTTTGGCAGTACCCTCAGGAAAAATTCTATCCTTGGTGGCTTTCCACTAATCATTCGCATTATCCTGCGCTGATAGACTGCTAAAGTCACCTTTTCATGATCATTACACTCCAGCACCTCAAAAGCCTTCTCCAATTCCTTTACCCACCAAGGTGCAGCCTCCGGGCCACCTTTCCCAGAAAACTTGAGTGGTTTCAGCTTAATAAACTACTCTACCAACTGGTGCATAGGTCTATTCACAACCACTTGCCCCTGACCTTGGTTCTCATTAGCAACAGCAACAGCCTCGACGACTTGGGCAACTAGAGCAGCTCGATCTTAAGTCTGCCGTTCTATTATGTCTCCAATCCGTTCCAACGTCCTCATCACGGCTTCCATTCTAGGGTCCACCACAAGTCTAACTTCCACTCCGGGATTTGCTGCTACTCTAGCATCCACTCCTAAATTTCCCATCTTTCCAACACCCATTCCAAGATTCTCGATGGCTCTAACTCGAGCACGTCCTCTACCTTGGAATCCTCTACCAATGCCCCTTCTTGGGACTCTTCCTATTCCTCTTCCTTCGCTGCTCATCGTCACGATTCTACCGTTCTACTACCTGCTATAATTCCACTTAGGAATTAACAGTCTAAACCAACTAGCTCAATCTGATTCTAAGCAGCGAATTAACACAAAAACTCATTCAACGAATAATTCCCCACTACCAATCATGAAATCACAATCGCAAAAGCCTGAACACCTCAGGTCCAGACGCACCTGCAATTTAATTACCACACAACAATCGATTTACTCAAACAATCACAACAAATAATCTGGAGGCACGCGTAGCTTGTTCTGCCCTACAACTCACTAGGGTCTCCCTAATTACTACCCCAAAATCTCTGCTCCTTATTACTCCAAGCTTCGACCAGTTTATATCGAGCTGACTTTGCTCTGATACCAATTCAAACTGGAATGTCGCGCCCCGAACCCTATCGAGCTTGCGACATCCACCACTGGTCGGTTTATTTGCGCGACGTCCCAAGAATGTCGCTGACCTCAAATAAACATAAGAGATTTCATTTCACAAACGGAAACCATGAAATACCCGAAGAAATAAAACTAGAGAGAATTGGGAGAATGTACATATCTTTTTCATTTCCTTCTTATACCATAATATTTACATTTATAAACTGTCCCATACATATACATGCACACCGCCTTTCTCAAAAACCGATACTTCAAGGATGAAGACCTGGGTTTACTACTACTCTAAAAATGGTGCTCGCCAAAAACCCATTCTGAGTCTAATTCCTTGTCCTCTGAGTCTGAGTCCCCTTATACCGTCCCATCCACTGAGGACTCCAAAACGTTCTGGTGGCGGTGGCGGAAGATTCATGGATCCTGTCAGGGTTCTGAAATTGTTTGGTAGAAACAACCGTGAGAACACTTCTCAGTAAGTTCACCCCTAAACCCCACCTAGACTATCACGTACCTCCAGACAATCACATAGACACGCGTACATTCGTACACATCAAACCATTACATTGCAGGCATATCAAATAATATAGTCGAACTCAAACACGCGCACACCCGTACTCAATCACAATCACATCGTATGCAAACACGTGCATGTATCATTCTCATCCCACTATTCCTTCCATTCTCATTTTCACTTTCGCATCCACTCGCCAGTGACCTGCGTTGAAGTACACGCCTCAAGCACACTGCGATCATTCATTTTCCACTTTCACTCGCCAGTGACCCGCGTTGAAGTACATGCCTCAGGCACACTGCGATCGTTCATTTTCCACTTTCACTCGCTAGTGACCCACATTGAAGTACACGCCTTAGGCACACTGCGATCATTCATTTTCTACTTTCACTCGCCAGTGACCCGCGTTGAAGTACACGCCTCAGGTACACTGCGATCTAACACTCAGCCTGCACCAAATGCGACAGGCCTACATGATCAGAACCCGAGCTTATAATGCCTTGGTCCAATCTCGGTCTCACCCGAGCTGATCGTGCCTCGGACCGATTCTCATTCTTGTTTTTTCAAGCCTCAGCCTGTGCCAAACGCAATAGGCCTACGTGATCGCTACCTGAGTTTATCATACTCGGCCCGATCCCAAACTCGAACTCTCGCACTTTCACACACTTTCCCACCATCACTTGCCACACCACAATTTCCTTCTCACTCATGCCCATGCTCCACATGCAGTTATCACACGCAACTGGCTTTTCACACGTGGCCTGCACACGCATTATTTTACACGTAGCTCGTGCACATTCAGCATAGGACATGGCAATACCAATAATTAATTTAATCTAACTCACGTGTGCACTCAACAAGCATATACAGTCACCCAATTGCACAACAACATACTCAATTTAATCACCACAATTTATTTATAATTTAAATATACATCCAACACGTAAATTCTCATTTTTCTCCCATCAAACGGCGTCGGATTAATTCCGATCCTTCGCGGAACTTTATCACCATAAAATACCGGTTCTAAAAATCCAACTTGCATCCCGAACAATAATTTTTGAATTGTAAATTACAACTCGTGAATAGTAATTTGCAGCCTCTATTTTTTGAATTTTCCAATAAAAATTTTATGGTTTCAATTCTAAGGCCCGCCACCTAATCCCACTTCTAAATCATGCCATTCCGCACCTACCTTATGCCCGGTTTCTCCTAAAATTGTCTGTCGATACCCGAAATCCTAAATTGGATTTAGAGCGCGACTTACCCGCGTTCTAGGCTATCGTGGCTAGAACGGAAAGCGGCGGCACTTAATCGGGGACGGCAGCGACGGTGTATGGCTCTCGGGTGGCGGCGATCGGCTTGGGTGGCGACGGTGCGGCTTGGGCGTGAGAGAGAAAGAGTCACGGTGGGGAGGGGGAAAACTCACAGCAAAGAAAAAAGGGGGGGGGAATTCACGATGGAAGGGGAGAGAAATGAGAGAGAGAAATGGGTCGTTTAGACCTAAATAGTAAAATTGACCCAAATTGGCTAATTACCAAAATGCCCCTCTCTCACATTTTTTATCCGACGTTCCAGATTCGATCTTATCTTGAAATTGACGACCCAGATCGAATCTTACCAAAAATATCCAAGGGTATACTTGTAATTTCTCAAAAATCCAAGGGTAAAATTGTCCAAATCAAAATTTTGGGGCAAAATTACCAAAATGCCATTTACCCTGAAAACATACTCTTTAATAAATCCTAAGGGTATTTTGGTCACTTTCTCAATTTCTTGTCCAAATTGAATTTTTCTGAAGAATTTGAGCGCACCAAAAATTGACACGTGTTACGTGCAACGTCGTCCTAGCGTTCCGTCGTGACTTCCTAATTTTTCGTGTCCAATTTGGGCAAAATTCCAATAATTAAATTCTATTAAACGCAACTCGAGCGTTTTCTCGAGCTAACGGGCGGCTTGTTAGGGAAATTCGTGAAATCGACTCATGACCGATACTAAATCGAGTCACGTGTAAGTCCGTTCGGTGCGTGATGACCTCGGTTGTCATTAAATTCGCGAAGATCAATCACTTGATCTGAGGGGTACGATCATTCGGTATAATTTCAGAATCATTCGTCAAGTTTTTTCATGGTCCAACGGAATCACCCGCAATCCACTACTAGGATAGTGGCGAACTGACCCCTAACTATCCTGGGATCGGCCAACAGTGGCTCAAAATATCACTTCTGCAATTTAATGGTCGAAATCCATTTACGATCGAATTTCCTTTAGTCGCGCGAATTTAATTCCCCTATTAGCCTTTTCCTAATAGTTAGCATTCCCAGGAATGATCAGTTCAGGGCGAGAATTTTACTGCGAACACATCTCATAAAACTCAGTTATTTCATAATTTTCAATTGGCGGAAATTTCGGAATGTCACAATAATTGAGTAGATTTAGTCGTAGCGTAAGAGGCTCGACTGGTGAGGTGGAAATCCTTGGGATTTAACCATGTCCTTTCCTAAATTACTTTTTGTCTTGTATAGTTACATGTAGATGCTTGGTACTAGTACATTAATTAGTTCTTACTACAGCCAAAAAAGATTTGTTCAAGCTGAAAGCACATGCTTTTGTTGACTTCCTAGGAATAGCCTATCAAACAGGTGGGCCGGTCGAAAATGGCCCGATCCAAAGTGACTTATTTCCATGCAATACAAATTTAATGACAAATACCCAACCTGATACATACTCAATCTATATTGCTAAAACATTTATATATTTAATTCAATTTAGAAAACTCATACACGAACTGAGATGAGAGCGCGGAATAAGCAAGCACGAGATCAAGTCAAGGTGAGAGAGTAAAGAGAGAGTCATAAAAGTGCGTTGGATCTAAGTAAGATGTAAATCTATTTAACACCCATATCATTTTGGACTTCACCATTTTAAACCCATTTATGACCTATTTACGGAATATAACTAACCCATATAATAACCTAGGTTATCAAATATGGGTTAAGAAATGGGTTTATAATCTATTTTTATAGGTCTACCTGGGAGACTGAAAGAGACTTGTCACCCAATTTGGACGACTCCAAGTCAACCTTCTAAAAAATGAGCATAGCAAGAAGAGCTACTAATTTTACAGCAAAGCAGTCTGTGAGTGACAAAAATAAAATGAATGGGCACAACACAAGGATAGGAATCAATATTAGCCTAAACCATATAAACAATAATAGTTATTTGCCCTTTACTTTTTATGCTTGTACTTTTCAGTTTGAATCTCTCCAATTAGTTTGGGTCAAATTAAGATGGCAGCTGGGAAGATATCACAGCATGTGTATATTAAGAAGGCTGTGCTTTCCTTTAATTGGCTTTTTGATTGATGGACTACCCAGATGGACATAACCCGAGTTTTCATAGTTAAGTTTAGATGTGGGCTGATACCTCACTAATTAACTGGACAAGTCAAATATACGGTTTGCCGAAAAACGAAACTGTGTTTCATGATTTTAGAGTTGAAACATTATATGTTCCCACTCAAATCGTTCATTGACTCTTCATCTTCCTTGGTACTGGCACGGGAAGAAGACTTGTGAAATCTATGATAGGAAATAATTATTTTTGTAGTATACTTGATCATCATGAAAATAAGAGATTCTGCAATATTAGAAGTAATTATGTGCCCCCTTAAAGGGGAAAATTTGAGTTCAATTAAAGTGGAAAAATAAAAGGAAAATTTCTGAGAGGAAAGTTATATAGATGTCCCGCCCGGAGAGTGCCATGCCAACAACCCATTGAAAGTGCTGTAAAGCACGACTTTATATTTATCTAATAAGATAACTTCATTGTATCTATTTTAAATCTATAGATATGACATATTCGATTTTATAAGCTTAATTCTAAGTTCTAAGATATTATGCCTTTTTTTTTACGCTAGCATATCAACTATCTGCTTTTTATTAACATATGAACTTTAATAAAGAACAAAAAAGAATAAATTTAATTACGAGACAATCTTGCTCTTCCTTCTTTTATTTAACTTTTGGCCCAAATGTTCTAAGTACCATTGGTTTTGCAATTTTTTAAATTAGAAAACTAATTATAATGATAAACAAGGGACCACGTTCCACTTGTTTATAAATTTTCTTGAGCGAATTTGCAATTTATGAAAGGAAGCAAAGCAACACAAAACATGACGTGGTCTAGAAATCCGAAAGCGAAGTTAGCTAGGTGTCACAAAAGGAGAGGGCCACGCATCAACTCCTTAGAGGCTTCCTCTCCATGTGCCAAAATACTGACGTAATAGATTACCACGTAATGGGCCATGTTTTATCCATGCTATACCTTTAATTGGCAGTTTATATATATGGACATCATTCATATTTAATATTAATTAAATTTGCATGTGCCTGATAATAACTTGAACACCAATCAAAGATATGGTTAGAGAATGGTAGATTTTTTTTTTGTGGGTATATTTCAAGGGCTTGGGTGTGAATAACCGAATACCTGGAGGCCCATGGAAAACATTCCAAATCTCACCAACCAATTAAGTTCTGACCTTTGGCTTGTAAATGGGGATCTGATCTAGTTGCAGTTGCACACGGTTGGTAAAATTTCAATAGGTGACCTCAAAATTCTTGAGCTACAAATCTCCTAGCATCTCGATTGATTGTGCTAATTCCAAGATTAGCATGGTTAATTTTCTCACTCGTTAAATATTACATTATTACGCTAATACATATTTCAGTCTTTGTTTTTCTTTAACCAAATAATCCAATCCATATTGGGTAAGGCCTTTTCGCAAAGGAATGACCTTTGGAGTTTAAAAAGCGGTTTCAAAATGTTGAACACAAGCACACGGTCCCTCCTTGGGAGTCCCCATGAAATTTAAATTCTCTGAGACAAACCGATTGGGCTAATTTCCTTCTCGAAGTTATATAAATATGAAAAGAAGGCGGTTCAGTTGTTAAGCTGTCGTGATTGTGCGAGTCCAACAACTGTCCCAGAACTGATCCGATGGAAGATCTTGTGTGACGCCCCAGAATGTCACACTTGACACGTGTCTTTTAATATTATTAATAGTTTGGCCAGCAGAAGTCAAAGTCTAAACAAGTTTTAAATATGAAAATCACACAAGTTTAGTCATCATACTTATGCTTCTTATTAATAACACTTGTCAAATTTACAAGTCCCGACAAACATCATGTAATCACCAAAAAAAAAAAAAAAACAAAATTCTAGGTAGGTCTAGGCTGCTTATCTCCATACTAAGTTATACTCCATAAGTCTGCCTGGACAAAAGTCCGGTGACATTATGTATCGATCACTTCATCCTCCGATGCGGAATCATCCTTAACAATGTCAAAGCCCTTCAACGGGCCAACTAACTTGTTGTTGAGATTACAATACCACGCAACGAACCGATAAGGAATCCACTCCATAAAACCCACGTCGACCTAAACAGTAGAGCTACACTTAGTATATGATACTTCAGACTCAAGCACAAACACATTTTCATGGACAGCTTCATGATATACGGGAATCCAAAACACAGAGGCTATGGAACATCCATCCTACATGTCTGAAAAATAAAGAAATAAGCTGAGGCCCAGTAAATGAAATATCTAGTTTTAAATTAGGAAAAGCAGCTTACCACTTCACATGGTACAAACAACATACATGCATAACAAAAAGTGTGCATAGAACTTGAATAAATGTTATACCTTTTTCGATCTGGATATGCCACAAAATCTTAGCAATACTTTTACTCATACGCAAGCATATGATGTAAAACATTCATGCTCATGCATTAGGTTCATTACTTCTTCCTCCCGAACACTCCCAGGGCATCCTGACTAACATGACATCCCAACTCCGAGGTATCCCAGTACACCCTTCGGGGCATCCCGAACACTCTCAAGACATCCTGAACACTCCCGGGACATCCCGACACACATGGCATCGCCACCATTGAATTTTGTGGGTAACGGAATTTATATTATTCACATGCAAGCCATGACAAATAAATATTTGCATGTATATACTCACCTTTTTACATCACCTATCCTTTAAAGAAATGAATAGCATCATTCGATCAAATAAGTATGAAGCAACACAGGTTCAGACTCAAAAGGCTAAAGTCTACTCAAGTTTAGAAAGTACATTTATTCAGATTTTGAGATACAACTTCCTCAGTTTAGAAAATACCTTTATTCAAACTTTGAAAGTAAAGTTTACTCGAGTTCAAAATACATATGTCCAGACTTTGAAAGTAAAGTCTACTGGAGTTCAAAAATACATATGTCCAAACTTTGAAAGTAAAGTCTACTCGGATTCAAAAATACATACGTCCAGACTTTGAAAGTAAAGTCTACTCGGATTCAAAATACATACGTCCAGACTTTGAAAATAAAGTATACTCGGCTTCAAAATACATACGTCCAGACTTTGAAAATAAGGTCTACTCGAGTTCAAAATACATACGTCTAGACTTTGAAAATAAATTATGTTTGGTTTCAAAATAGACATGTCCAGATTTTAACAGTAAAATATGCTTGGTTTCAAAATAAACATGTCTAGATTTTGACATGTTTAGTTTTAAAAGTAAAGAGAATCAGAATTTGAGATTAAAATCTACTCATTTCAGAAATAAATAGAATCATCATTTATACTCACCTAATATACTCTACTTTTAGTAAAATGATTTTCTACCCTTTTAAACATACATAAAACTAGCAAGAGAATTTCCACAATCACCTCAAAGATGACATTTACATGTTCAAAATTAACCATTACACTTGCCGTTTTCAACACACTTTAAAGAAACAAAATACATCCATTTGAACACGTACAAAACCAGCAAAGCAGATCCAACCATCACTATATCTTCACTATTATCATACATCATAATATAATTTCTCAAGCAATCAAGTTAAAAAGTGTCAAGTAGATTTAACTAGCTTAACTTTAGAGTCTTCACTTACCTTGTCTAAAATCTGAATGCCCAAAATCAGCTTGTAGATTTTGTATAGGGTGTTAATGAAGTAAATTCTCTTTGAAGATTGATGGTGAAGAAGAGAGTTACAATTTGGGGTAAAATTTTTCTTCGATGTTGCCTAGATGAAAATGAAATAGAGGAGTAGATTATGAGATGGATAAGTGCATGCACTCACAGGTGACACTTCCTCTTTCCATCCACGGCCAGGTGTAAGAAATCCAAACTGATTACGGAAGAGTAATAGATAAGGAAAATGATTACCTATGGCTAGGTGTCAAGATAGTACAAGAAGCTTATGCTAAGAGGGCATCTAGCATGTTTAACCCTTCATAAGCCACGTGAGAGTGAGGTGTCTGAAGAGAGATTTTGGTAAGAAATTAAGAAGAAAAACAGCATACCTCCTACCCCTCCTTTAACGACAATTAGAAAATAATGATTATCACTAATTAACCAAAGTTTAATCTAATAATATTACCTATTAATCATTAAGACGACGGCAATTTAATTAATACCGCACTACCATTAACATATGTAGGGTTCCTCTAGTGATAAAAATGTAGCGGAATCTATAAATCGAAATCTTAGACAGAATCCATGCGTATATTGAAATTTAAACAGAAGTTCGACACGCACCTTTTGCAAATCGAAAGTAAATTGACAATCAATTGTGTTTGGATTAGCAATCCAAGTGTTGCACCTCTACCGATATCCCACACACACGAACGGAAGTCTCCAACGATCCAAGTGTTAACTAAAGATCTTGGACTTTTTTTTCCTGATCGCCTTTGATCTTCGAGACTCTCTCAAAGATCTTTGAACAGACAACGATTCTTTTCATATTCTCTTGGAGGCGTTTTTCTCTCTTAGGGTTTTTTTGTCACCCACATGCTATATATATCCTCATTATTTACGCGAATTAAAAGAAGTGGGGCCTGGCGATTTGGGCCCGCCAAACTGTCCACTTTCAATCGTATATTTAATCGTTATCTCATAACGTACACGACCGCGTAGATAAGTTGAATAGGAAAATAAATTAAAATCTACTTCTTATTTTAAGTATATATCGACGCACAGAAAATGTTAACTCAGTTCACTATTGTGTGCGACCCTATAGGTTCACTAAACATTAGCAGTGTGCTCAAAACTCTTTTTGGCCTACAAGTCATGCGGTCTCTAGTAAGACATTATGACTACCTAAGTATAGTGAAGGTCGGTTTTCCGACACAACCTAATCCACAACTAATATTAGAGTATCAACCTTGATTGATTCTTAGGGCAGACCGCTAACAACATATACAACAAAATTTAAAATTCTAAACACGTCGAGCTCGGAAACGATAACGTTCCCAAATCCGTGCCTCACAATTTACGGTCCAACAATGATTTCTACGTGTCAGCACAAATACTAAGCTAAATACTACTTAGCCTATAATCCAAATATCATTATCGAACATAGAAAATTTCCATCGTCACATACTTATTATTACGAAATTTCTAGATGTCGCATCTTGAGCATGGGTAATGATTTTCTTTGTTGTTGGTAAAGAGGAAGAAACGAAAGTAAGAGGCAAGTGTCACAGTCTTGAGATTTCCAACACTCCATGAACCATGAATCATCCAAGAAGATCGGGCAAGCCTCTCCAGTGTTCTCTAAAATATTCGAGAGGCGGGCAATACTATGATTGTACCCTATTCTAAAGTGTTCCTGTAATAGCTGCGGGTAGTTGGTAAGATGAGGAGATGCGATCCCCATCATTAGATTGATGAGAGCTCTAGGGCTATGATTAAGCTTGTACTTATATATAAATGGGTTGCTCTCTAGAGTTTTCTTTGTGAGTGTGAGCAAGTAAGGATGACTTAATAATGAATTACTTAGGCCGCATGAGTAAGGGAATCGACCCATGACACAAAGCAAGAAGATGAAGTACGTTTGTCATTTTATATATATTTTCCACATTCAGATTGGGAAAAGCCCTCGGTAGCAACTTTTGTTTTTCCTCTTGACTAAAAATTGGATTGTTAATTGACTAAAAAATATTCCACAGTTGTCAGCCCTCCTTTGTGGCCGGTCGCTAGCCATGGCCACCGGCCACAGGCCCAAGGAAGGAGAAGAAAGAAAAAAAAGGCAAAAAAAACATTAAAAATTATCAAAAAAATTTAACATCAGCACCGGCTGTACCACGTAAAACGGCCAGTGTCTATGTCAACAAATTCCGGCCTAAATTGATTGAATGGACTGAATTGGTAGCAATATGAAAATATTTAGAACTAAATTGGTCCAATTGAAAGGTTTATGATTGAATTGATACCAATACAATAGGTTTATGATGTTTTTGTTACTTTTCCCAACCGAGCTCTATATCTAGATTGGCATCATGTCAATAAAAAGATTCAGTCATTTTTGGGTGTCAATACAAATGTTATCTTGCTACTCTAATACATAATTCAATCTCTTTTTTCTCCGACCAAATAATCCAATCTCTGTTGGCGAGGGCCCCATGATAACGAACAAGACGACGACTTTCAGAATTTCTTATTTTGGCACGTGAATGACTTTTGGAGTTTACTCTTAAGACCATAACGACTAGTGGAGTTTGAAAATCGGTTTTAGAACATTGAACGCCAACACACGGTCTTTCCTGGAAGTCTCATATCAAATTTAATTTGTCTCAAATAGATCAACTGGAATACTGGGGAAACCCCATCTCGAGGATTAAAATGAAGTTTAACTTCTTTGTAAAATAAGAAATTTGCTAAACAATCTGTTGCTAGTTTCTTCCTCAGAGTTCTATAAATCTGAAGAGGACGCGGTTCAGTCGTTAAGTTGCCGTGTTTTTGCGAATCCAACAACCTTCCCAGAATGGAACCATTGTAAGATCCTGAGCCTGTGTATAGATTTTATTTTCCTTTACTTGGTTTCTGTAACTGAATTACCTGATCCAAGATCTGCGAAGAAAGTGCAAGCATTTTACATTGACTTTTTACTGCTCGAACATCTTCCTGATTATATCAGTCTGTTGGTTTCCTGAATTGCAGATTCAGCAATGGATTGTATTTGGCAAACTTGACAATGTCATCCAGTATTCTTATAGATTCACGGAACGGGATGTCTAAACACCAAGGGAATAGGCACGTAAAAATCATCAAGGACCATCCAGGCTACAATATCATTGCCATTGTCAGCTCACTGGTCACTACAAGTAATCTTCCAAAGGAACATATTTTTTTTACTGAATATTTATGGGCAAATCTTGAAGCTTTCCATCCACAGCACTTAGTCTATATGCTCCTCGACCGAAAACTTTATGAACAATGAAAGGTCCCTCCCAAGTAGGTGACCAACTGCCACAAACTTGGCTCTTAACACCTTTTTCCACGCCAAATCTCCATTGAGGGATTTATGTTTTCCCTTCTTTTATACCATTTTCCCACCTTCCTTTTGTCTTTCTCTAATTGATTAAGCATGCGAAGTCTCTTATTTTCTACATCAATTAAGCTTAACACCATCGCATCACATTACTCATGTTTTTTTGTGTAATGTCTTGATACTTCACTCTAGCAGCTCCTCCAGTATTTTCAAAAAGCAAAACAACTTCTTGTCCATATACTAGCTTATAAGGTGAACATGAAGTAGCTGTTCTCTTTGATGTTATATCATCCATCAATGCTTCAAATAGCATAACTGCCATTGCCTTGGATTATGATCAATCGTCCTAGTTAAAATATGATTTGTAAGCTTGATGGCTGCTTTTTCTTGACCATTAAATTGTGCATAATAAGGTGTGCAATCGACTAACTTAAGGCCATATTCTTTGGCAAACTCCTGGAATTCAATTCCACTAGAATGCTGTTCAAGTATCAACAGTAATAGTAAGAGGAATCCCGAATTGATGAATAAAATTCTCTTTGACAAACTTAGATATCCCAGTTTGATTGATTGAGTTCCTTTTCTCCTTTTGGACTCTATCATTTCTTTTTCGCTCCTCCAATTACCTTATTTGATAAGTTAATTTTATGTTTTTCCTCCGCTCTTCTAATCCTATCTAATCTAACATCTAAGGTCAAAAAATAGTTTTTTTCTGTCCTCCGGTGGGTGCATAAAAGGCTCGATTAATCCTTACCAGCAAAGGCTCACTCATAACAGAATAGAGGTGGATATTGTAATACAGGAAAGGCGGAGACTCTGAAGATGAGCAGAATATAATTCCTTTCACCTTTCGCTACCCTGTCATTTTGCTCCTTCAATCATTTAATTTCTTAATTTTGATCTTTACTTTTCAGTTTTTCATTGAAATATATAATTTTCAAAATTATATGTCAGCTGTTCTGTTCATAATTTACTGTTGTTTGATTTTGCACAACATTCATGGATGTTGAAATACTTGTTCAAAATACCTGTAGATCCATGCATAGCACGGGTGTGAACACTAGTCTCTTTTATAAACTTCAGGAAAATTTCTGAGCTCTAAACTGGAAGTGTTCCAAGGTTGTAAAATTTGGCAATGTCTACTAAACTTCTTCCACAGAAAGCTGCAACATTTAGTCAATCCAACAAATAATAGATAGGGCCCTTATAAACTGTATGAATCCTGCTGGCAATTCAAGGAATCACATATCGTGATGAGCTAATTTCCATACCGATAAGGCAAGTAACAGCAAATATAAATCAGTAAATATGACATTATGATTGATCAGAAGATGTTCTACTTTTCTCATATGTTCACTGTGTTAGTGATGAAACATAGCATATTAGGTATCCAAGCAAGTTAACTTGCAAAGTCTTTGTACATGCGCATCACTGATCAATCTTGTATTTGTTAGAATGCACGTGTGAGTTGTATTAGAGAAATCCTATATCGGATAATTGGTGTAATGTAGAGCAGTTAATATATCATAGTTGGCCCATAACTCATTAGCTTAAGCTTTTGAGTGAAAATGGGTCCAATTAGATATTTTAACAGGCTCGAACTTACGACTCCCTCTTGGTGATCTCCCCATACAAAAGGTATCGGGTTTCTGTTGTGCACTCCTAACAGTATTGAAGATGAACTAGAGTCGTTGACCCATGATGATATCAAACGTACTTAGAGAAGCTTTAGAACTGGGCACAATAGTTCCACTCTAGAAGTGAACTAATGCTAGGGCAACAACTCAACTTCTACCCATTGCTTGAACTATATATGTCACGCCCCGAACCCCAACGGGCACGCGACACCCCTTACCTAGTCGATAAGTGCGACGTCCCAGGAATGTCGCCGACCTCAAATAACCATCAGAGATTTACAACCACAGTGGATACTAACAAATAATCCCGAACAATTAAAACTGGGGAATCAATCAGGGAGAATGAACATATTCGTTCTCATTGCCAAACTTACACCATAGTATTTACAATATCCATTATTATTACAAGCACTCCCGTAACAGTAATTATTAACTTCCAAAATACAAAAAGGATCAGCATCCTAGATCAACATTATCCAACAATGGGGCCCTCTCAATTTATTGCCACGCTCCCAGAACTAGTCCCTACGCCCTCTCGGAGGCGCCCACACTAACTCACTGTCCTCGGCATCACCACATGAATCCTCCTCAGCTGTCTGTTCACTCGACGGCTCCGAGTCTACCTCAATATGATCATGGCTCAGACGGGGGCTCTGAAATGGTTTGGTTGAAACAACCATGAAACACTTCTCAGTAAGTTCACTCCTAAACCCCATCTAGGCTATCGCATACCTTCCAGATAATCACATAGACACACGTGTATTCGTACACATCAAACCATTACATTGCAGGCACATCAGATAATATAGTCGAACTCAAACATGTAACAGTCTGAATTTTCGATCCTTTTCCCATGATTTAAAAAAATGAATATTTTGGCCAACGCAATTATAGTGAGATCTCACCCGGAAATGCGCATTCTTGGGATGCTAACCTTAGGGGTAAAGCCAGCACGAGATTGAGTTCGCACAACCAAAGAACTCGACTTGGGTTCAATCTTCGACCATATGGATTAACAAGGGAATGTTTTGAGCCAACCGAGACCGATCTATTTGATTGATCGTGTCTGAAGGGAACTAGTGACAGACCCTCGCAATTATATGACAATCAAGGTCGTCCTGGGTAGAGTAAACTTAAACGTGACTTGACTTGGTGTCGGTCATGGGTCGAGAGCGCGTAATCCCATTGAGCCATCCGTTAGCCAAAGATAAGTTAAAGTTGCGATTGTTCAATTTTAGTCATTTTTTGGAATTCGGGCCCCGGAATCGAGAATTTTGAAAGTGACAATTTTGAGCAGTCGATGACATTTTTGACTTGACCAATCTTGGGGTCACCTATTTCTGCAAAAAAATGGATTTCGGTCCGGGGCCGGAAAAATTACGGTTTTGCCCCTAAGGACATCATTGTTGGATTCTGAGGCCATTTGAGGTTATTTTTCGAGGCCGATGTCATTTTGGGGTGGCCACGGATATTTAGAGTGGTTTTGGTCAAAAATTGGAATTTCGATAAAAATTGAAAAAATAATATTATTTTATTCTTGGAACTTTGCAGTCAATTTTCGAGGGCTTGCGAGATGAATTTCGCGATTCCGACACCACATTATGTTGGCCACGCACATATGGAACACGTATGTACGAAAATTAGAATTTTGCTCAGGACCGGAAAAATGACCATTTTGCCCCTAGGCCCGTTTCAGTTCTGAATTTTGAGAAATAATTTGGGATAATTATGGATGATTATCAGCTGCATTATTAGGGGCCAAAGACGATATTACCCCTTAAATATTTGATCCTATCTCTTTAGAACCGTCGGATCAAGGGCAAAATGGGAAATCGCGTAGGATCGCGACACGTGTCACCCCACCAACCCACTATATTTGACCAGCTCTCTCTCTCATCTCATTTCTGACCAGATCATTCTCTCTCTCCTCTCCCACGTTCTCTCCCTCTCCCTCTTGGTTTTTTTCTCTCTGCAAAGGACGTTGGAGCTCGCCGCCGCCGCACCGGAGCTCGAACGACCGAGCTGCTGCTGCCACGATGTCCAGCCTCGCCGCACGTCGCCCGTACATATTTGTCCGTGTGGGTGTCATGCGGCCATCCGTCGTCGGCGACGCCCCTTCTTTATTCTGTTGTTACATTACGCACCATTCTAGCCCCGTTCTGTCTCGCTTTTTAGGTAAGTGTCTCCCCAAAAACTACCTAGGACCTCGGGTATCGTTAGACGCGGTTAGGGTTCGGTTTAGGGGATTTTGTGGCTGATTTAGGACTGATTGAGTGGCTAGTTGTTTGGTGGATATGGACTGATTTGGGCGATGAATTTTGAGGTCTAGGAAGCTTGGTTAGGGCTGAGATGTTGAGGATTGATCGGGGATTAATTGCGTGATTGATCGGAATTGTTGTGGCTTGATTGTGCTTAATTGATCAATTGTGTTATTTGTGATTTGTTGGCTGGATCGGGATTGTGTGTTGGGCTGAATGTGGCGTGGCTATGTACCCGTGTGTATATGGCGTGAGGTGTGGTGGTGTGGTAGTGTAATTTTGTAATGGCGTGTGTGCTGAAAATTCTTTGTGGGCTGATTATGCGTATTTATGTGTGTACTATGTAAGTGGCTGTGAATTGTGGTGGGGTGTTTTATGTATGTGGCCATGTAGTGTGGTGGTGTGGTAGTGTGATTGTGTATTGAGTTCGCATGCTAGGCATGGGTGTTCGTGAGGTTTGTGTGACGAGGTTGTGTAGATGTGAAATATGTGAAGTGTGTATGTTTGGCGGTGTGTTTTGTGTGGTGGCGTGATCATTATGAGGAGTGTAGAGCGAAGGTTGGTGTGTAGGTTTGATTGGAAAGGATTTAGTCTGAGGCGTGTTCGTTTACGGGGCCCGATCTTTGTCCACTGACGAGATAACGATGCCGGCCTGGACGGTGTCGATGCCTGGCGTGGTCAAAAGACCGTTGGCACGTCGTTCTGTGCGGTGTAGAAGGAAAGTGTGTGTAGGATTCCATCACGGGCGTGTTCGTTACGCGGGGCGATGTCGTCCCTAACGAGGTAACGATGCGGTCCGGCCAGGGGTAGCGATGCCGACGAGGTCGAAGAGCCCGATTGGCCTGATCGTTTTCTGTTGGGCTTGTGATAATAGTGAAAAAGTTGAAAATGAGCGGCAATTGGATTGAGGTGTGAAGTTTGAAAAAGTGACTTGTGGTGTGAGTTGGTGTGCGAGTGTTTTTGTATCGATTGCTATGGTGCTCGATTATGGGGTAAAATCTGCTAGGCATGGTATGGGACGTGTCCAAGTAGGTTTTGCCTTATAATCGAGGCACACGTGTGGTTGTGACGTTTTGTTATGACGTGTTGGCTGCGTTTGTTTTGCTATGATGTGTTGGCTGCGATATTGACTAACGTGCATGAGGAATTCCAGGTAGGATCGCGTGTAATTGTTAGTTTGGTTGATAGATTGTGTGTTATGCGTGTTTTCGTCTAGCGATATGTGAGTGCCTACATGGGGTTTGAGGTTGTACACTTATTGAGATCCGTCTCATGGTTGTATAACCGCCACTTTCAAACCCCTAGCCTTAGACCCGGGAAGTCCACCTCCTCTTTTTAAGTTAGAAACCACTTTTGGTGCGGTGGGCTGCGGTGAGTGTCCGGAGACTCAAGCCCGAAGAATCAGGAACAGAATGGAGAAGGGCGACCCTTAGGTTTTTTCCCTAGGGCGTTTTAGGGGTTGTATAACTTGGGATATCCGATAGGGAAGTTAAGTTAACCAGACCCTGATCTTGTGTTATGACGGTGATTTCGGATGTTGGTTTGTTGTATGTGTCTGTAATATGATATTTGCATATTTAGTGTTGTATGAATATGTGGTTGCTGGATTGTTATGTTGTTCTACCCCGTTGTCGTCATTATTTGTCCGGGGTTTTGTTATTCGCTTTCGCACGTGGCTTTGATGTTTGGGTTGGGTCGGCGACGTTCCTGGGACGTTGCATCATTTCGACCAGAGTAGGGGATGTCGCGAGCTCGATGGGGGTTCAGGGCGTGACATCCCCGTTTTGAATTGGTATTAGAGCAAGGTTAGCTCGATACTGGCAAGGTCGAGACTTAGAGTGATAAAGAGCGACGACTTCAGGTAGCTAGTTAGGGAGCCCTTTGTAGATGCATGTTTATGTTGATTGTGCGTGTTTTATGAGTACGTGCCTATGATTTCTGAGTGGTTTATCATGATTGTGATGTTGTGGTTATAATGATGGTTGAGCCGAAGGTGCGGCAGGACTTGAGGTGAGTGCGAGAACCCTATTGAGTGCTTTGTGATGTTGGCTTGATATTAGGTGATTGATTTGATGGTGGGTTGTTGGTTGTTGAGTGCTGGTTGTCGAGTTTTATGCTTAGGGTTTGGACTAGTGTAGTTGGCCTAGGTCTCTAATACCGTGTAGACTTATAGCAGGTAGGATAATAGTAGGAAGCTGATACAATGAACAGCCAAGGAAGAGGTCCAGGAAGAGGAATAGGAAGAGGTACAAGAAGGGGTGCAGGAAGAGGAGTACGAGGTCGACGCGGTGCTAGAGCTAGAGTCGTAGAGGATTTGGGTATGGATGCTAGAGTGGTAGGAAACCCGGGAGTCGATATTGGAGCTGCAGTGAATCCCAGAGCTAATGTAGACTGCGAAAGATCTGCATATGGAAGGAGTTCTTAGGATGTTAGAAAGGATTGGGAATATGTTAGACAAACAAGCCCAAGAGCGAGATAATGCAACCACCTAAGTTCTTTGAGGCTGCAACTGCTGTAGTTAATGAGAATCCTGGTGTTAGAGGAAATCAAGCCCAGCAAGGACAAGTTCAACTAGCAGGGGTTAGACAGATGCCCCAATTAGTGGAACAATTCATTAAGCTGAAGCCGCCTCAGTTTCATGGTCGTGGTGACCCCAAGACTGCACCAAGATGGGTGGAATCATTGGAGAAAACTTTTAAAGTTTTGGGGTGCACCGATGAGGAGAAAGTAACGCTAGCGGTATATCAGTTGCAGGAAAATGCTAATGATTGATGGAAGGCAACTAAAGGTAGGGTATTCCCAGAAGGAATGGCACCGACTTGGGCAGTCTTCGTCGAGAATTTTTATGAGAAATATTTTTCGGAGAATGCCCAAGAAAAGAAATTGATGGAATTCATGCGATTGCGCCAAGGGCAGATGATGGTCGATCAGTATGAAACGGAATTTGCGAGGTTGGCGAAGTTTGCACCGACTATGGTGGAAAATCCACGAGATAGGGCTCGAAGATTTCGGGACGGGTTGAAGCTGGATCTTCGGAAGTCAAATATTATCACATGACATCAAGGACTATGGAGAAATGTATAGGTGAGCTCAGATTATGGAGTAGGATATGACGGAAAGAGCCGCTGTGTCTGGATCACAACATACCTCAGCCGGGGACGATCATCAGCAGGGGAAAATGCCGATGATGGAAAATCGACATTTTGTCCCTTCGGCAAGAAGGAATATTAGGAAGTTGGCATATTCGTCTAATTCCGCCTGTAGACGATGTGGGAGATACCATAGGAATGGTCCCTGCCCAAGTGTAACTGGGGCATGTTTTGGGTGCGGTAGAATGGGACATCACATAAGGAATTGCTTGAATCTTCAGGTTTGACCGCCCCCAGCATCGCAGACACCTCGGATTGGGAATCCGACTAGTGCAGCGTTGCCAGTTAATTCGAGTAGACCGCCGGCACAAGGACGTGTGTACGCCTTGACGCAAAAGGGAGTTGAGGATGCGCCAAGCGTAACCCCAGGTATGGTTTCTTTGTATAATTAAGTGGCATTTGTTTTATAGATCCGGGGGCATTGCACTCGTTTGTGTCTGTTTGATTTGTTATATGGCTGGATTGAAATGGTTTTCAAAATTATCAGCATGTGTGATTATGCCATTGAAGATGTGTATGCTATTGAGATGTTCAGACTGTGAAATGGTATTTGGTGGTATAGAAAGCGGAATAGATTTGGCCTTGTTGATCATGTGTGATTTTGGTTTGATTATAGGCTTAAATTGATTAGTTAAACAGAATGCTGTAATGGATTGCAGCAGTAGAGTGATTCAGTTTAGTCCGGCTCGACACATTAGATTTGAGGTTGTAAGGAGTCGAGAAGGAACCTCGATAGTTGCGCTATTGACAGGATTTAAGTAAGAGATTTGATTGAATGGCTAGTTTGGAAGGACTATACGGACTGTAGAGGATATGTTGGGAATATGTATATTGGATTTTAGGGGCAAATGGGAAGGAACCAGTTTTAAGGATTAAGACGGTCCCATTGGTCAAAGATGTTTGGGATTATTACGGGACAGAAGGTACCATTTGGGAGAAAGGAATAATGAGACGTCATCACCCCCATATGTTTGGATAGCAGGTGTAAGTTACAAATTTCGAGGACAAAATTTTTATTAGGGGGAAGAATTGTAACAGTCTGAATTTTTTATCTTGTTCCGGGATTTAAGAAATGAATATTTTGGCCAACGCAATTATAGTGAGATCTCACCCAGAAATGCACATTCTTGGGATGCTAACCTTAGGGGTAAGGCCAGCACGGGATTGAGTTCGCACGACCAAAGAACACGACCTAGGTTCGGTCTTCGACCATATGGATTGACGAGGGAATGTTTTGAGCCAACCGAGACCGATCTATTTAATTGATCGTGTCCAAAGGGAACTAGTGACAGACCCTCGTAATTATATGACAATCGAGATTGTCCTGGGTAGAGTAAACTTAAACGTGACTTGACTTGGTGTCGGTCACGGGTCGAGAGCGCGTAATCCCAATGAGCCACCCGTTAGCTAGAGATAAGCTAAAGTCGCGATTGTTCAATTTTAGTCATTTCTTGGAATTCGGGCCAGAGAATCGAGAATTTTGAAAGTGACAATTTTGAATGGCTGATGACGTTTTTGGCTTGGCCAACTTTGGGGCCACCCATTTCTGCAAAAAAATGAATTTCGGTCCGAGGCCGGAAAAATTACGATTTTGCCCCTAAAGACACCAATGTTGGATTCTGAGGCCGTTTGAGGTTATTTTTCGAGGCCGATGCCATTTTGGGGTGGCCACGGACATTTAGAGTGGTTTTGGTCAAAAATTGGAATTTCGACAAAAATTAGAAAAATAATATTATTTTATTCCCGGAAGTTTGCAATCAATTTTCGAGGGCTTGCGCGATGAATTTCGCGATTCTAACACCACATTATGTTGGCCACGCACATATGGAACACGTATGTGCGAAAATTGAAATTTTGCCCCAGGATCGGAAAAATGACCATTTTGCCCTTGGGCCCGTTTCAGCTCCGAATTTTGGGAAATAATTTGGGATAATTATGGATGATTATCAGCTGCATTATTAGGGGCCAAAGACGATATTTACCCCTCAATTATTTGATCCTATCTCTTTAGAACCGTCGAATCAAGGACAAAATGGGAAATCGCGTAAGATCACGACACGTGTCACCCCACCAGCCCACTATATCTTACCAGCTCTCTCTCTCCTCTCATTTCTGACCAGATCACTCTCTCTCTCCTCTCCCACGTTCTCTCCCTCTCCCTCTTGGTTTTTTCTCTCTTGGCAAAGGACGTCGGAGCTTGCCGCGTTGCCGGAGCTCAAGCAGCCGGCCAGCTGCCCTTGCGGCGTCCGGCCTCGCCCGTGCGTCATTTGTCTGCATCTGGTGTCCATACGGATCCAATGCGGTGTTCGTCTGAGGTGTCCATACGGCCGTCCGTACGTCGGCGTCCGTCGTCGTGGCGCGCCGCCCGCCCGCCCTTTGCTGTTCTGTTCGCACCCGTTCAGCCCCATTCTGTCTCGCTTTTTAGGTAAGTGCCTCCCCCAAAAACTACCTAGGACCTCGGGTATTACTAGACGCGGTTAGGGTTCGGTTTAGGGGATTTTGTGGTTGATTTAGGACTGATTGAGTGGCTGGTTGTTTAGTGGATATGGACTAATTTAGGCGATGAATTTTGAGGTTTAGGAAGCTTGGTTAGGGCTGAGATGTTGAGGATTGATCGGGGATTAATTGCGTGATTGATCGGAATTGTTGTGGCTTGATTGTGCTTAATTGATCAATTGTGTTATTTGTGATTTGTTGGCTGGATCGGGATTATGTGTTGGGCTGAATATGGCGTGGCTATGTACCGTGTGTATATGGCCGTGAGGTGTGGTGGTGTGGTAGTGTAATTTTGTAATGAACGTGTGTGCTGAAAATTACTGTGGGCTGATTATGCGTGACTGTGTGTACTATGTGAGTGGTTGTAAATTGTGGTGGGGTGTTTTGTGTATGTGGCCATGTAGTTTGGTGGTGTGGTAGTGTGATTGTGTATTGAGTTCGCATGCTAAAGCGCGGGTGTTCATGTGTTTTGTGTGACGAGGTTATGTAGATGTGAAATGTGTGTGAAGTATGTATGTTTGGCAGTGTGTTTGTGTGGGGGCGTGGTACGTGTAGAGAGTGTGGAACGAAGGTTTGGGTGTGTAGGATTGGTTGGAAAGGATCCGTCCTGAGGCGTATTCGTTTACGCGGGACGATACCGTCCCTGACGAGGTGACGATGCCTGACGTGGTTAGAAGACCGTTAGCCTGATGCATTTTACGCGGGCGCGGCATAAGGAAAGTGTGTGTAGGATTCCGTCCTGAGGCGTGTTCGTTTACGCAAGACGATGCCGTCCCTGGCAAGGTGACGATGCCCGGCCCGACGGGGTGACGATGCTTGACGAGGTCAGAAGACCGTTAGCCTGATGTGTTTTACGCTGGCGCGGTAGTAGTGGAAAAGTTGAGAATGAACGGATTGGCTTGAGGTGCGAAGTTTGAGAAAGTGATGCATGGTGTGAGTTGGTGTGCGAGTGTTTTTGTATCGATTGCTATGGCGCTCAATTATGGGGTAAAATCTGCTAGGCATGGTATGACACGTGCCCAAGTAGGTTTTACCTTATAATTGAGACACGCGTGTGGTTGTGATGTTTTGTTATGACGTGTTGGCTGCGTTCATTTTGCTATGACGTGTTGGCTGCGATATTGACTAACATGCAGGAACGTGCATGAGGAATTCTAGGTAGGGTCGCGTGTGATTGTTAGTTTGGTTGATAGATTGTGTGTTATGAGTGTTTTGGTCTGGCAATACGTGAGTGCCTACGTGGGGTTTGGGGTTATACACTTATTGAGATTCGTCTCATGGTTGTATAACCGCCACTTTCAGACTCCCAGCCTTAGACCCGGGAAGTCCGCTTCCTCTTTTTTAAGTTCGAGGAACCGCTTTTGGTGCCGGTGGAACTGCAGGTGAGTGTCCGAAGACTCAAGCCCGAAGAATCAAGAACATAATGGAGAAGGGCGACCCTTAGGTTTTTTCCCTAGGGCATTTTAGGGGTTGTATAACTTGGGATATCCGATAGGGAAGTTAAGTTAACCAGACCCTGATCTTGTGTTATGACAGTGATTTCGGATGTTGGTTTGCTGTATGTGTCTGTAATATGATATTTGCATATTTAGTGTTGTATGAATATGTGGTTGCTGGATTGTTATGTTGTTCTACCCCGTTGTCGTCATTATTTGTCCGGGGTTTTGTTATTCGCTTCCGCATGTGGCTCTGATGTTTAAAATTGGGTCGGCGACGCTCCTGGGACGTCGCATCATTTCGACCAGAGCAGGGGATGTCGCGAGCTCGATGGGGGTTCGGGGTGTGACAAAACATGCGCACACTCCGTACTCAATCACAATCACATCGTATGCAAACACGCGCATGTATCATTCTCATCCAACTATTCCTTCCATTCTCATTTTCACTTTCACATCCACTCGCCAGCGACCCGCATTGAAGTACACGCCTCATGCACACTGCGATCATTCATTTTCCACTTTCACTCGCCAGTGACCCGCGTTGAAGTACACGCCTCAGGGACACTGCGATCATTCATTTTCCACTTTCACTCGCCAGTGACCCGCGTTGAAGTACACGCCTCAACCACACTGCGATCATTCATTTTCCACTTTCACTCGCCAGTGACCCGTGTCACGGCCCGTACCCCGAAGCACGAGCATCCCACCTTCGGTAGTTTGACTGCGACGTCCAGGAAGCGTCGCCGACCCACGCCTATACAGAGATCAAGCACAAGTGAAAGTACTAAATAAACAAACCCAGACAACTACAATATGAGCCAAGGATAGCCATTCATCAAACACCATCATAGAAAATAATTACACATATATATTACTATTAAAAACCATTTGTACAATATTTACAAGTGCTAACAAAAAGGAACATATGATTAGTAGTCACTTGATCAAAAACGGATAAGTGGCTAGGGAGGTGAGGCTAAAACTCAAGGGGAGGGCTATCGTCCAAAAAGTAGCGGCCCTCACTACTAGCTAAGGATACAGGACGATCCTAGGGCTCCCAATCAAGATCGGATGACTCAAAAGAACTCTCTGTCAACTCCTCTGAGGCGTCCTCACTCGACTCTAACTCCTCCGAATCCATCGCCTGGGCTTGCTCATCCTTGGAGTCCGGCTCCAACTCCGGGTTAAGGTAAGGCTTGAATCCCTCCTCATCTGATCCTAACTCTGCCACCTCTCCGTTCTCCTCTACGTCCTGCTCCATGGCTTCGGGTTCGTCATACTCCTCCTCATCTATAGGCTCGGGATCCTCTGTTAGTACATTGGGCTCCTCATGCACCTCCTCCTCCTGCATCATCCACTCGGGTGTAACCTCAAGGTCGATCACCTCACCATCAGCTATAATTGGCTGCATCAACCCACCACAATCGACCGAGATATCAAAAGTCTTAAGGGGCTCTCCCACATGTCCATCGGCATCCCGGTGGCACCATGCTACATACTCTTGCTTCTGGTAAAAATACTCGCATATCTCCACATATACTACTGATCCATACCTCACATAAGCCTCCCCATTACCTGAGGGGTAGGTACTGGTATACTGTCGAATCTGTATAGGGATCCCAAAAAGAGGCGGTGGTCTCTCCATCCTCACAGCCGAGGGTCTGAAAAATTTCGATTTACACAACCGTGAGACAAATCTCAGTGAGTTCAACCGCTAAACCTAGGCTAGGCTAGCATGCAATCTCCTGACCGAAAACAATTATTCAATTCACAATACCACAATAGTCAAACAATTATCTGACCCTACAGGTTAGACAGATCAACATATAATAGTCACGACACATCCGTGGCACGCATAATCACACGTATGCCAATCACATGCTCATGCACTGATTCTCACACTTTCGCATGCCAGTCCATGTATGTTCATGCATGCAAATGTCGTCGACATGTCACGTGTATTTCCCGACCCACTAGCCCACACTAGCACACTGGCAAATCGCCCAATTTATTATTATTACGACTCGAGTCAACAATATTCACGACCTGGTGCGTCTAGCCTACTTCAAAGTGCATGAGGCGCAGCAACCGATCTGGCCCAGTGTCTCTAGCCTGCTTCAAAGTGCATGAGGCACAACACTGATCTCCTAACGAACCAGAGCCTACTTCAAAGTGCATGAAGATGGTCGTCTTCCGAATGTACCGGGCATCGTCCTGCTTCAAAGTGCATGAGGACGGTATCGACCCGAAGGTCACAACCCAAAGGTCCTTAGGTGATCACACAACTCATTATTATCTGAACCCAGCGTATGACACTTCAGGGTAATTTAGGTGATCACACACTCATGGCAAGCACGCATTTTCGCACAATTTCACTACATGCCACACTCTAGGCATACATAATACGTGTCCATGTTATGCGATATAATGCACCATGAGCACCAATGATATTCAATCACAATCAAGCACAAATTATGTACAACCAGTCAACACGGACATACGATAATTTTCTAATGGGCTCCTAAATTGATCAATTAATCCAATTTCTCTCCCCAATAAATCCTCACTGATTTATCACAATTTTTCGATAATAATTTCTACCAATCAGTCCTCAACCCAGTCTGAAATACACGCTAATACAATCTAGGCCAGTCTAAAATGCACCGATAATACCTAAACCAGTATAGAAAAATGCACTATCGGTCCCTAACGGGTTTACAGGAATTTTACCACCTAATCAAGGTCACGACTACAGAATGGTGGCCATCATCGTGACCGGTAAAGCGACGATGGAATTCCCAACAACGGCGTACGGACAGCGTGGCTTAATGACCCGTATGGAGACGTGTGAATGTGATTGTGATGGACACACCAGACGACAGGTTGGAATGGTGGTCATGCAGGTGCCGATGACCGCGATGGAGCCACATGGACGGCATGAACAGTAACTGTACGGACGGCGATTAACAATACCCGTATGGATACTGTATGGACAGGGCTGAGCGGCGACGTACGGACGTGCTGGACGGCTGGGTGACGACGGAACGGTGATTGGAGCTCCGGCGAAGGTCCGGTAAGGCTTCGACGCGACGGCGGTGAAAAAACCGGAGAGAAAAATAGAGAGAAAGAGAGGGAAAGAGAGAGAAAGGGTCGATCGAGGCGAGTTGTGGATCGGGGTTGTGGTGGTCGGGGGGCACGGCGGCGGCCGATTTTTACTCCGGTGGCCGGCGGCTTGCTCCGGCAAGACCAAACAAGAGAGAAAAATGAAGGAAAAAGGAGAGGAAGAAGGGGTGATCCACGTGAGGGAGGGTTGTCTGACCAGATGAGGGTGAGAGGAGAGAGAGAAAGGCTTATCTTGGTCAAAAACTAGAGCCTAGAGTGCCATGTGTCAAAATCTAACAAAAATGACCATTTTACCCCTCATCCAAGGGCCACCATTAAACCTTATCCAATAATTCAAGGGCATTTTGGTCCTTTGTTGCCATAATTAGGATAAGTCCAAATTTAATTAATTTCCTTAATTATTCCCCAAAATTCGTAACTAAAAATAGCCTAGGGACAAAATCGTCATTTTTCCGATCCTAGGGCAAAATTTCAATTTTCACACATACGCGTTCTATATGTGTGTGGCTAACATAATATGGCGTCGGAATCGCGAAATTCACTTTTTAAGCCCTCGAAAATCGACTGCAAAGTTTTGGGAATAAAATAATATTATTTTCTAATTTTTGTTGAAATTCCAATTTTTGGCCATAACGACTCCTGGTATGAGTGGCCACCCGAAAATGGAGTCGGCCTCGAAAAATAACCTCATTTGGCCTCGGCGTGCTGGCATCCCGAGGGGCAAAATCGTAATTTTTCACTCTCGGACCGAAATTCTAATTTTTACTCGTACTAACTCCAAACGTATGTGGCCAGCGTAATATGACGTCAGATTCCCAAAATTAGTCTCTTAAGCCTTCGAAAATCGACATCGAAATCCGAGCCCAATTCTTTGAACAAAACTCGCTAAACTTTCAATTTCAGGGTCTCTCACTAACATACGGCTGTTTAGAGGTTACGCGTATTGACCTAGGGTTATCCATATCGTAATAGTCTCGATCATTGAGAGAATGAGAAATTATCACTAGTTCTAGAGGTCACGATCATTTGGTTCAGATTCAGGACTGGTTGGCCACGTGTACTTTCGATCTTGCAGAATCACCTGCGTCTCTATTATACATCGTAGGCATTGGCTAAACCCAATCCATTACCCTTTCCTACGATCGGCCCACGTTAGCCCAAAATATTCCCTCAGCGTCTCTCCTGATTGATATCCGTTTCACGATAGGGTCCCCGGTCTACGTACCATTTTCTAGTTAGGAATACCCCATTAGTTAGTATCCCGAGAGTGATCAGCTCTGGATGAGACTTACTAAAATGGAATGCGAATTAATATCAGTTTTATTGATCCCGGAATTACATCGAAATTCGAGCTGTTACAACCCGCGTTCTAGTACACGCCTCAGGTACACTGCGATCATTCATTTTCCACTTTCACTACAAATGACCAGCGTTGAAGTACATGCCTGGGTGGTGCTGCGATCTAACACTCGGCACTAACCGTCGACGCGGCCCTACATGATCGGAACCCGAGCTTATAATGCCTCGGTCTAATCCAGATTTCACCCGGCTGATAGTGCCTCGGACCGATTCTCATTCTTGCTTTTTCAAGCCTTAGCTTTGTGCCAAATGCAACAGACCGATTCTCATTCATTTTCCACTTTCACTCGCCAGTGACCCGCGTTGAAGTACATGCCTCAGGTACACTGCGATCTAACACTCAGCCTGCACCAAATGCGACAGGCCTACATGATCGGAACCCGAGCTTATAATGCCTCGGTCTAATCCAGATTTCACCCGAGCTGATAGTGCCTCAGACCGATTCTCATTCTTGCTTTTTCAAGCCTTAGCCTGTGCCAAATGCAACAGACCTACGTGATCGCTGCCCGAGTTTATGATACTCGACCCGATCCCAAACTCGCACTTTCGAACTTTCACACACTTTTCCACCATCACTTGCCACACCACAATTTCCTTCTCACTCATGCCCATGCTCCACACGCATTTATCACACGCAACTGGCCCTTCACACGTGGCCCGCACACGCATTATTTTACACGTAGCTCATGCACATTCAGCATAGGACATGGCAATATCAATAATTAATTTAATCTACTCACGTGTGCACTCGACAAGTATAATCAGTCACTCAATTGTGCAACAACACTCTCAATTAAATCATCACAATTTATAAATAAATCAAACATGCCTCAAATATGGTAATTGTCATTTTTCTCCAACCAAATGGCATCGGATTAATTCCGATCCTTCATGGGACTTTCTCGCCATTAAATACCGGTTCTAAAAATCTAACTTGCGTCTCAAACCGAGCATCACAACCTCGTGAACAGTGAATCACAGCTCGTGAACAGTGATTCTTAGCTTGAAATTCCATCAAATCGTCCTCCAAAAATTCCAAAAATAATCCTCAAGGCCCGCCAAACATTTCCAATCATAAACCCCAATATTTCGCACCCGCATATTGTAAATTTCACCATCCCAACTCAATTATAATTTCAACACATGAAAACACGAAAATTGTTATTTTTCTCTAACCAAATGGTTTCAAATCGATTCGGGGTCCTTCACGAAACTTTCTCGCCATAAATTCTCGGTTCTAAAAATCCAACTTGCGACTTGATCCGCCCATCACAGCCCCATGAACAGTAAATCACAGCTCGTGAACAGTAATTTTGCAGCCCCTATTTTCTGAATTTTCCAATAAAAATTTTCTGGTTTCAATTTTAAGGCCCGCCACTTAATCCTACTTCTAAATCATGCCATTCCACACCTACCCTATGCTTGGTTTCGCCTAAAATCGCCTGTCGATACCCGAAATCCTAAATTGGGTTTAGAGCGCGCGACTTACCCGCATTCTAGACTATCGCGGCTAAAACGGAGAGCGGCGGCACTTAATTGGAGACGACGGCGACGGTGTACAGCTCCCGGGTGGCGGCGATCCGCTTGGCGGCGACGGCGCGGCTTGGGCGTGGGTCTTGCCTCGCGTGAGAGAGAGAATGGGAGAGAAAGAGGGAGTATACGGTGGGGAGGGCTTTCATGGCAAAAGGGGGAGAGAAATGGAGGAGAGAGAAGGAATGGGTCAAAGATAATATGCCCAATTTGACCACTTTTTGGCAATTTACCAAAATGCCCCTTTCTCACATTTTTGATCCAACGGTCCAGATTCGATCTTATCTTGATCCGATGGCCGAGATCGATTCTTGCACAAAAAATATCCAAGGGCATACATGTAATTTCCCAAAAATCCAAGAGTAAAATTGTCCAATCAAAATTTTGGAGCAAAATTACCAAAATGCCCTTTACCCTTAAAGCTTGCCCTTCAATAAATCCTAGGGGTATTTTGGTCACTTTCTCCATTTCTTGCCCAAATCGAATTTTTCTGAAGGATTTAAGCACACCAAAAATTGACACGTGTCACGTGCAACTTCATCCTAACATTCCGTCGTGACTTCCTAATTTTCCGGTATCCAATTTAGGCAAAAATCCAATAATTAAATTCTATTAAACGCAACTCGAGCGTTTCTCGATCTAACGGGCGGCTTGCTAGGAAAATTCGCATAATCGACTCATGACTGATACTGAACCAAGCCACGTGCAAGTTCATTCGGTACGTGACGACCTCGGTTGTCATCAAAATCGTGAAGATCAATCACTTGATCTGAGGGGTACGATCGTTCGGTATAGGTTCAAGATTGTTCGTCAAGTTGTTTCGTGGTCCAGCAGAATCACCCGCGATCCACTACTATGACAGTGGCGAACCGACCCCTATCTATCCTTGGATCGGCCAACAATGGCTCAAAATATCACTTTCCACGATTTAATGGTCGAAATCCATTCACGATCGAATTTTCTTTACTCGCGCAAATTTAATTCCCCTATTAGCCTTTCCCTAATGGTTAGCATTCTCAGGAATGATCAGTTCCGGGTAGAATTTACTATAAGCACATCTCATAAAACTCAATTATTCAATAAATTCCAATTGGTGGAATTTCGGAATGTCACAATATAGTGCAAAGGAAAGATAATAAAACAGATAATACTAATTAAAATACAGGAAATAGATTTCGACAAGGTATGGAAGATCACCTTCTTTTTATATCTCAACCTCGACATGGCAATAGAACTATATAAAGCGCTATCGGCTGAAAGTGATCTGTTCATACAAGGGATAGTGCATAGGTTCTTCATAATCCTGCATGATGTGTGTTCGAGGTAATTTTGGTATTGTTTTCAGTGACTTGCAACCAAAAATATCCACTTGCCAGAGTGAGGCCAAGTCTCCAAGCCCTGTGAGCTCAGTAAGTTTCTCAGAGTCTCTTACAACCAAACATTTCAAGTTCTTGCACAATGACAAATCTGGTAGATGCTCGATGGACTTGCATTTTGACATATCCATATATTCTAAAGATCTCAATTCTTTGAGCTCTGAAATCTCTAGAAGTTCCTAACAATCTTACAATATCAACTCTATCAAACCTTCAAATTTTGAAAGGTTTGGCAGTTTCACTAAGGACTTGCATCCATCAATATATAGCCATTGGCAGGAGGAGAATTTCTCCAGGGTCTGAATATCACGTAGTTTCTCGCAGTGGTTGATGTTCAGAAAATTCAGGGTCTTGAAGCATGAAAGATCTGGTAATGTTTCAATGGATGTGCATCCAGAGATGTCCAACCAATCCAAGTACTCCAAGACGTCAAGGCCTCGGACTTCAGATAAGTCCTGGCATTTGGAAGCCCAAAAGTATCTCAGATACTTCAATTTTGCAAGATCCAGTCTCTCAATAGACATGCACTCAGAGATATCCAACCTTTCCAAGTATTCCAAGCAATCGAGGCCTCTAATTTCGACAAGATTCTTGCATTTCCTAACATTTGCTTTTCTTAAAAGCTTCAAAGTGGAAAGGTCTAGTCTTTCCATAGACACGCAATTAGTGAGATTCAAAACTTCCAAGCAAATGAAGCTATTAAGAACTTGAATTTCAGATTGATTCTCGCAACTTGGAAGAACCTTTAAATTACTCCGTTCAGAACGATCCATCAACCTCTCTAATGCTTCTGTCGGTCGTATCCTTAAGTACCTCAGAGACATCAAACATTTTACCCCATCAAGCCTAGATAACTTTGGGCATTTCATCACATCCAACATTGTTAGCGATACTAATCCTTCCAGACCTTTAACTTCTCTCAATTCAGAGCAAACCTTCAGACTCAACTCTGAAAGATGCTTCAAGTTTGACAAATCTGGCAACTTCTCAACATTTGGCATCCTCCAAAGGAAAGCTTCGATAATTTAGAGGGAAGCTCTGGGAGGCATTCAAGTGTAGTGCATTCCAGGATAGTGAGTTCCTTTAGATTTGTCAGGTTAGAAAGGATTGGCAATGTAGGACTCTGACAAGTGAGACCTAGAGTTCTCAAGGCAGAGGGTAGGTTTGGCAGCAATTGGAGTTTGTTGCACCTTTGTAAGTCGAGGTCTTGGAGACAAGAAAGCTTACAAATGCTTTCTGGCAAGCCACAAATGCCTGTCCCCAACAATCGGAGGGCCTTCAATGAAGACAATTCCCCGATGTCACTACAAACTTCTGCCAGGATGTTGCAATTTGTGGCATCTAATTTGGTGAGTTTGCCCAACATCCCAATACCACTAGGTAACCTTGTTACATATGACCACGCCATTTGCAGAACTTCCAAATTACACAAGTCTCCAATGGATTCAAGTAACTCTGTAAAACTTGTGTATGATATGTCCAGCTCAGTTAAACATTCCAACTTGCCAATTGAGTTGGGGATCCCTCTCAATGAGCTACATTCCTTTAATGATAAGCGCTACAGCTTCTGAAGGCACCCTAGGGAGTCTGGAAGTTCAGCAAGCTTTTTGCATCCCGTAAAATCAAGGGTTGACAGAGATGCTAGATGGCTTAAGGAGCTGGGTATTCGAGACAATGATTCACAATACTTGGCACTAAGAGTCCTGAGCTTCTTCATTGAACCTTTAGATATGTGAATTTCTTCCATCCGAGTTCTATCTATAAAAAGTTCCTCTAATTCTTGTAGCTGACTTACTTCTATTGGTAGTTCCTTGAGTCTGAAACAGTCTCTCACATCTAGGGAAATTAGGGTACTGATGTTTCCAATAGAAGGGTGAACTTTTGTTAGATATTCACACTTTTCAAGAATTAAAATCTCCAGATTTTGAAAAGTTGTGAGAGCAGGAGAAGTTTTCAAGTCCTAGCAATTAGTAGTGTTAAGAACTTTCAGATTACTCGCCACCTGTAAGAAGAAAAACATAGACATGAGCCACTGAGAGTAAGTGATCATTTTTAAAAAATCTAAAATATTTTCATCTTACATTGATTTGATTCCATCCTTCCCAATGCTCTGTGACTTTGCTCCTTGATAAGTCAAGAATGACTAATTTCTCCGTGTGAAAATTGGTTGCCACAAAATTTGGCGCACAATTTTTCCAATAGAGCCATCGTAATTCAGCAAGAAGATACTCAAAATCTCCAGAGAGGATGAAATTATTCATCTCAAGAAACCGTAGGTTTGGTAGCCTTTCAAATGGTTTATTGCTGTACACCCTGCCTAAGCCACTTTTGTTAAGACGGAGTGCTTTTATCTTTTTAGATCCCTGAAAGAAAGAATTCCAAGGATCAGAAATATAGCATCATGACAACTAACTAAGCATGTTGGTTTGATATAATTCCTCTTAGGCTTTAAACTAAATCCAATTAAAACATGGTTGCTGCTAAACTCATCGTATAGTATTTTTCAACAAATTTGTCATAGAAAACTAATCAGAAAGCTAATACATAAAATTCTTAACACTACTACAATTAAGTTTGCTAAAAAACCTTAGGTTGCAGGCTTTAATGAATAAAACTCCACAAGTTAGCTGAGAACCTCTGTTTATCACAGAAGAGAGCCCTCTAGGGACACTACTGCCATGAATTACAAACTTGTATTATGCAATGAGTACCACAAAGTCGAAAATAATACAAACAGGCCTTCTTTTAGCTAGGGCAGGAGTAGTTCAATATGCTAACTTCTTTTTCTTCATTATGGTAAATAAGAAACATCGACTAAGAAGGAAAAAGAAAATCAAAGAAAACTCTCACCTTATTCTTCTCTAGAACACATAAGGCTTCCTCATGATTCCATTATCTACTACATTTCTAGGGCTCCTCATAGTTTTCCTTCCGGACAATTTCCCTACCTAGATCTCTTAGTTGGCCATGCATTGACAGCCTATGGTCATTTCCAACTTTTATCAGGGACATCAAACTCAATGCTTCAATTCCCATCCCCGGGAAAAATTCACAGTCATCCCACATATAGGATGCAATTCTTCCATCAGTTCCAGCGCAAAAAAACAGGCAATATCCAAAAATATCTGTTTTTGCTCATAATCCAATGCTTCATAACTTACCCTTAACTTCTCTTGCACTACCGTATGTGGTATTTTCCTTAACTTCTTCAGCATATCTTTCCATACTGTTGGGCGTTTTCCGCACAAGAATGAACCTATAACCTCGAGTGCTAAAGGAAGCCCTCCTGTAGTGGACACGATATCACGCGAGAGATCCCCAAATTCAGGTAAAGGGAAGTCCCTTCGGAATGCATGTCTACTAAAACGAAGCAAAGAGTTGTCAGGATCCAATCCGTCGAGTTCATACAAGTTGTCCACCCGAGGCTCATCAATAAAAGTCAGTTTTCTTGCTGTAATAATGATCTTACTTCCGGAAGCAAACCAGTCACGTGTTCCAGCAAAACAGTTCAACTGGTAAACATCATCTACATCATTGAGAAGAATGAGGACTTTCTTATGCCTAAATCTAGTTTTGATGATTCTAAGTCCTTCATCGACATTGGAGACGTCATTGTGTTTTCCTTTTAGGATATCGGAGATTAGCTGGTTCTGCAAATGGTGGGCACCCCTCTCTTTTGTTGTTTCTCGTACATCTGCCAAGAAGCTACAGTGATCGAACTGACTGGAGAGTTTACTGTAGATTTCCAAGGATTCCAACAAATCGAGTATCACTGTCATCAGTACTTAACATTCTCATAATCTCCTCTACATGATTACTAATCCCGACCAAGTTCTCAGTGACGTCCAACTGAAAAGCTTCCTTTAATTCGCCCAAAACCTTCCTGACAATTATCTTTACCGACTCAGCTTCATGTCTGTGAAATGACAGCAAAGTTCAATTCAAGAAAACCATCATCAATATCTCCGCGGAAGCACATCCACCGCATATAAACAGGAAGCAAAAACCAGCCAACTGATGAAAACCCATCATCTTTTTCCGCTGTAAAAGTGATCACGGCATAAAATTTGCAGACTTTAGATCTAGCTAAGAAAGACCATGAGTGAAAAAAAGAAGTACCCGTTAGCACTTCCTACTTCCTGGAGAGCTTGCTCCCATTGTTGGACCACCTCTGCCTCATGATGCTTCTTAATTGTATGAAAGGCCTTCCCGAAACTTCCCGTCTGGTGTCGCACGTGCCCGGGCTCCACTTTGTAGAATATGGGCAAGACTACGTGCCCTTCACTTCTCTTGCACTCGATCATCCGGGCCAGCTCCCGAAGGCACCATTTGCTGGAAGCGTAATCCGGGGAGAGGATCGGGATCGAGATCTTGCTGCTCTTGATGGCCTGGAGAAGATCCGGGCCGATCTTCTCGCCGATGCGGAGCTCGTCATCGTCCCTGAAGATGGAGACCCCGGCGTCAACGAGGCTGTTGTAGAGGTGGTCGGTGAGGCCGGCGTGGGTGTCCCTGCCCCGGAAGCTCAAGAACACCTTGGAGTCGTTCCCCGAGGCCGACGAAGCGGATTCCACCGAAATGGGTCCGTCGGGTTTGATGGTTGCGATGGTTTCCTTCTTCTTCTTCTTCAGGAAATGGGGTGCGAGCACGGCAAGAAGGATTGATGCGATGGTGACGGCCAAAGGATCACGCATTGCCTTACCGACTCCCATTCTGGGTTGGGCTTCCTTCGAATCTGGGAAAAACAAACCGGGAGATCTATGCTCACACTCGCACTTGCGGGAGCAGCGTTTCGTCTAGTTCTGATCTTTCACGGTGATAGACTTCCGCTGCGCTGAAATTTCATGTTTTTTCTTCCATTTAAGTGGAAAGGTGGGACCTTTCAATCCTTGACAAAATTGGTCCTTACATAATTCTTTGGCGTGAGCAAGATGGATGCCCAAATCGGGATGGGACGGACTAGACTAGACCAACAGATTTGGTCCGGTTCTTGAGAATATCAGTCCGATTCCGATTCTTAAAAGTGAAATTGGTTTCCAAACGATCTGATTCCCGATTCTAGGGTGAGAACCGGACCAGAGCTAATCGATAAATATATATATTTTTCTAATTATTTCATATATATATTTATTTACTTTTAAAATTTTTGCAAAAAATAGAAACGCTAATCTAATTTTCTCAATTCCCACTTGTCTTTACCAATAAGTGATTGGTCCCACCGATCCGGTTCCCAATCCTAGAAACTGGGAATTGGTCCTCCCGATCCAATTCTCGATTCTTAGGTTGGACCGGATCGGACTGGGAACTGCTCACTAGGGGTGTCAATGGTTCGATTCGGTTTGGGTGTCTAGGAAAACCGAACCGAACCGAACTGTTTAGATGTGTGCTTGATCCGAAACGAAACATCACTCAAACCAAACATGATCCAAACCGAAAATGCGGTTCGGTTCGGATCAATTCGGTTCGGTTTTCGATTTTTCTTTTTTTATATTTTTTTGCACTTCTTCCCTTCGTCCGCCTCGTCTTCTTCTTCCGCTCTCTCCACTACAAAAAAACACGAAATTAGCGACGAAAATTTGCGACGAAATTTTTTCCGCCGCAAATTTGCGACATATTAAATTTTCCGTCGCAAAATTGCGACGAAAAATTTCCGTCACAAATTTGCGACGGAAAATACATTCCGTGGCAAATTTTGTCGCAAATTTGAGATGGGAAAAATTTCATCGCAAATTTCCGACAAATAATAGTACCGTCGCAAAATCCGTCGCAAATTTGCGACGGCAATGTCAGTCCGTCGCAAATTTGCGACGAAAACACTAAATCCGTCGCAAATTCGTACTTTATTAACCCGTGACATTGCAATCACTATCTCTCTCTCGATCTCTCTTGCTGTCTCTCGCTCTCTCTCGGTCTCAATCGCTTTTCTCCCTCTTTCATATATCCGAAATCAGCAAATTCCGCGCATGCACGTATTAATCTCGGCGAAGCTTTTGTACCGGTAAGTGCAAAATTGCTAGCTTCATGACTATTCGTCGTTGCATTGTAATTTTTTTAATATATGTTTATGTTTATTTTTTTTCCGTATCTGCATCACCGGTGTAATGACCGGCGGCGACCGGCAACACCTCACCGGCCTTCGGATGTGCAGAATGGCCACGCCGTTTTGCGACGGAACCGTTTTTCCGTTGTAAATTTGCGACGGATACAATAATCCGTCGCAAATTTGCGACGGAGAGCAGTTTCCGTCGCAAAATTTGCGACGGAATCGTATTTCCGTCATAAATTTGCGACGGATACTAGAATCCGTCGCAAATTGGCCACGGAAACGGTTGTCCGTCGCAAAATTTGCGACAGAAACGGTTCTCCGTCGCAAAATTTGCGACGGAAATACGGATCCGTCGCAAAATTTTGCGACGGAGAACCGTTTCCGTCGCAAATTTGCGACGGACAGCCTTTTCCGTCGCAAATTTGCGACGGACAGACGTTTCCGTCCCAAATTTACGACGGAACCGTATTTCCGTCGCAAATTTTGCGACGGATTCTAGTATCCGTCGCAAATTTACAACGGAATTTTCATTTATTCGTGACAAATTTGCGAGGGATGAATTCCGTTTCCATCATACATTAAAAATTATTAAAAAATATTGATTCTTATGTGATTAATCTTTTTTGGGTTTGTGCCTAATTGAAGGTCTCGCAATCCAAGTGAACTTTGCAATTCTCATCAAATTCATCACTTTGTCCTACAAATGTTTCAGTCAAATATTTAGATAAGTCTTCTTTACATTGTAATTTTTTCTATTTTTGCAATTTCATATTAATTGTTGCGTGAATAACAAAAATTATAATTTCCAAAATTTTATAGTTTTAATTAAGAACAATAGATATGATATTTTGAATATTTTACCAGAATTTTATATTTTAATACAGACACAATGCAAAGAGAAATGGCTTGGATGTATAATAAGAACTTACCTGGACGTTAAGGATTGACAGATGAGTTTCGTACTGGGTTGGAACTATTTTTAGAATTTGCTAGTAGTAAATATGAGTTTATGGATGGAAATAAGTTAAGGTGTCCGTGTAAAAAGTGCGGTAATGGTAAATTTCTTGTGCGTGATCAAGTTAGAGGACACCTTACTAGATTTGGGTTTACTCCGAACTATTATAATTGGACTTCCCATGGTGAACCATTTATATCCGACGAAGGATATAGAAGAAGTGATCAATTTTCAGTTAAGGAAGAATGTGGCTATTATGAGCAATTGAACCCATATGAGAGGATGGTGATTAATGCAGCTAGTTATAATTTTGTCCCAGAATCAAATCATGCAAGTACTAGTTTTACTCCTACACGTGAATAAGTGGGTACAAGTCATGCTTCACAATTGGAAGATATAGGAGTAACGGGTTTTGAGGAGAATGTGTACAATGAAACTTTTCAATCTAATCAGTTCTGGGATGTGTTGAAAGCAGCAAATGAACCTCTATGGGCAGGTTGTGAGGACCACACTAAGTTACCGATGACAGCCCGACTATTAAATATCAAGGCAGAGCACAATGTGTCTGCAGATTGCTTCAACTCTTTTGTTGAAATAATGCGTGAATCATTGCCTCGTGATAACAACATGCCAAATGATTTTTATGATATGAAAAAACTGGTGGATACTTAGGTCTTCCGGTTGTAAGAATTGATGTATGTAGTAGGGGTTGTATGATATATTGGAGAGATGATGTAAATGCAGAATCTTGCAAATTTTATAGCCAACCTAGGTACAAGATTAACAGGAGGCTGGGTCGTAATCAGAAGCGTAGACCATGCAAGCAAATGTTTTATCTGCCATTAATCCCCAGATTGCAAAGGCTTTATGCGTCTAAAGCCACTGCTGAACACATGACTTAGCATGCAAATCATGAAACAGAAGAGGGTCTAATGTGTCATCCTTCAGATGCGGAGGCATGGCAACATTTTGATAGAACATACCCTGAGTTTGCAATGGAGCCTCGGAACATCAAGTTAGGTCTATGTGCCAATGGATTTGCTCCATTTGGGAAAACAGGAAAAAGTTATTCATGCTGGCCAGTTATCTTAACGCCGTACAATCTTCCACCTGGTATGTGCATGAAGACACCTTATATGTTTTTGACATTGATCGTGATAGGGCCGCAAAATCCGAAAAAGTTGATAGATATTTATATGCAACCATTGATTGAGGAGTTACAACGGCTATGGGTTGAAGGTGTCTCGACGTATGACATTTCTACCGATCAAACATTTGTAATGAAGGCTACCCTTCTTTGGACGATAAATGACTTTCCAGCTTACGGAATGTTATCTGGATGGAGTACAGCTGAGATCTTAGGATGTCCGATATGTTTGGAGAGGTCAAAGTCATTTAGATTAAAACATGGAAAGAAGCCTTGCTATTTTGACTGTCACAGACAATTTTTGCCGGCAAGTCATCCTTTCAGAAGGAATAAGAAAGAGTTTATCAAGAATAGAACTGAAAGAACGCGTCCACCATTGAGGTCGACCAGCGATCAAATTTGGGAGCGTGTGCAGGACTTTGCAACTATTGTTGAGAACCCGCACGGCACGACTTTTGCGTACGGAAGTTCGCATAAGTGGACAAAACGTAGTATAATTTGGGATCTACCATATTGAAAGGCGCATCTTATTCATCATAATCTTGACGTCATGCACATAGAAAAGAATTTTTTCGACAATGTCATAAATACTGTGATGGATGTCGCCGAAAAAACAAAAGACAACTTGAACGCAAGAAAAGATATGAGAGATATTTGCGATCGGCCAATACTAGCTGTGGATGCAAGCAGCAGGGGACCAAAACCGAAAGCAGTTTATACATTGGATAAGGAGCAGAGGCGAGTTGTTTGTCAATGGTTGAAATCTGTGCAATTTCCTGATGGATATGCTTCGAACCTCGGGAGATGTGTTGATTTGAATGAATGCAAGTTGACAGGTTTGAAGAGTCATGATTGTCACATTCTGATGGAAAGACTAATTCCAATAGCTTTGAAGGAAGTTCTACCGAACTTTGTATGGGGCGCCATTACAGAATTAAGCAATTTCCTCCATAATATTTGTTCGACAGTGTTAAAAGCATCGTACATGGAACAACTAGAGAGAGATATTCCAATTATTCTTTGCAACTTAGAAAGGATATTTCCTCCAGCGTTTTTTGATTCGATGGAGCATCTGTTAGTTCACTTGTCTTATGAGGCCAAAGTTGCAGGTCCCGTCCAATTTCGATGGATGTATCCATTTGAGAGGTAATGTTTTTTTTTAAAATACAGTTCAAATTAGTTTATCATATAATATGTTCCGATAAGCTTCTTTCTATTTCAACTAGATTCTTATATCATTTGAAGAAAAAAGTAAAGAATAAGGCACGTGTTAAAGCTTCAATTTGTAATGCATATATTGTTGAAGAAGTGACAATATTTGTATCATACTATTTTGAGCCGCACGTTCAGTGCAAGAGTCGGAGAGCAGGCAGAAATGATGAGGGCCCCATTGATCCTAATTGCACGGCATTCTCTATTTTCAATTATCTGGGTCGACCAAGCGGCGCATGTCGGTTTCGTTACTTATCAGGCGAAGAATTTCATGCAGCCCATACTTATATTTTACTGAACTGCCTAGAAGTCAAGCCATACTTCAAGTAAGTGTAAATTTGCAAATATATGTTTTGCGTCTCAAATATTTGCTAATAATGATATGGTTTTTAATATTAGGATTTTCCAAACTTCAATGTCTGGACTACAACCAAATGAGTTTGACCGTTTGTGTGATGAACAATTTGCAGCATGGTTCAAGATATATGTAAGTTGCCTATGGATCAAAACCAAGTTATTAAAATTATATACATCATTTAGTAAAATATATATTATTGACTTTGCATGTGTAACTTTAGGTTCACAGTAATTATGATGAATTTGGAGGGCAAGAATTGCTATATTATCTGTCATGGGGTCCACAGTTAAAAGTTCGAAGTTAGCCAGCATATTTCATAAATGGATATAATTTTCATACTCAAGAATATGGAATGGGAAAATCCACAATGAATAGTGGTATGTCTGTTCGGTCATCCAATAGTGACAGTTGGAAAGATGATTTTTATGGCTTGTTGGATGAAATCATAGAGATAGAGTATCCTGGACCATTAATGATGCGTGTTGTGTTATTAAAGTGCACGTGGTTTGACCCCGTCAAAGGAATGAAAGGTGCATCTGAAGTTTAATTTGATTGAAATAAATCACAAGAAAAGGTATATGAAGTATGAACCATTTGTATTGGCACAACAAGCAATTCAAGTATGTTATGCATCATATCCTAGTTGAAAAGCGTGACAAAGCTGATTGGTGGGCTTGTTTGTAAAATCAAAGCACGGAGAAAAATCGAGGAACACTGGAAGAATAGAGCCTATCAACAAGAGAAAGTGTGTAACACGGTTGAAATTGAGGAATATAACATACCAACTTTACGAGATTCGTGTGGAGCAATGATAGATGTGGATCCAACTGAAATTTGCGAATTAAATGTACAAGAATGTTATGAATCTGATTTTCAGACAGATGGCGAAGACAAGGACAAAGACGAGGACGGGCGGGCGAGGATGAAGACGAAGGCTTAAGACGAAGATGAAGATGAAGGCGAAGACGAAGATTAAAATTTTTGTCACAAAACACTACAGATGTGTAATTATTAATGCTACAAGTGCTATTTTGGTTGTTATCATTATTGTTCTTATTATTATTGTTATTGTGCTTTTTTATTATTGTTATTGTCTATTATTCTTGCTATTTTAATTTATCGTCCGAAATTTTGTCCCTAAATGCCGACAAGTCAAATATTATTAACATGCCGTAACATTTCCGATATTCTAATTTCCATTGCAAAATTTGAGATGCCAAAATTTTGGACTGAAAAAAAAACGTAGCAAATTTAGGACCCTAATCAATGAGACGCTAAATTTTTGACAGAAAAAAGACGTCACAAATTTACAATGATTATTTAGTATGTGCAAAATTGCGACGGATTCAAAACCTGTCTATCGCAAATTTTCAACGGAATATACTGGTTCATCGCAAATTTTGTTATGGATTTTCTACCGTTTGAAATTTGCGATGGACTTAGATCTGTCTGTTGCAAATTTTGCTAGGGAATATTTACTGGTAGAAATTTGCGACGGACTCAGACCTGTCCGTGGCAAATTTTGCAAATTTTTATCCGTCGTAAAACTTAAATTTTCAGACCTGTCCATGGACTACAAACTGATCGTCGCAAAATTTGCGATCGACACGAACATTTCCGTCGCAAAATTTGCGACGGACAGGAACATGTCCGTCGCAAAATTTGCGACGGACACGAAACTGTCCGTCGCAAAATTTGCAACGGACACGAACATGTCCGTCGCAACAAAATTTATTTCGAGAGTGAATTTCAAACCGTGCGAATTGAAATATTTGCGACGGATAGGGTGTGTCCGTCGCAAATTTGAGAGTGAATTTCATGACCGTGCGAAATTTGCGACGGACAAATTTAGTCCGTCGCAAATTTGACGAGGGAATTTTTCCTGACAAAACTTTTTGCGACACGGATTTTTAATTTCCGTCGCAATTTTTTTTTATCGAAAATTTGCGACGGACCAAGAATGTCCGTCGCAAATTTGCGACGGACATGCTAGGTCCGTCGCAAATTTTTGTCGGTGAAATATTTGCGAAATTAAAGAATGTCCGTCTGCAAATTTTGACGATTTCTAGGAATTTTTTTGACGGAATTTGAAACATCGCAAATTTGCGAGCGAACAAAACGTGGACTAAATCCGTCGCAAATTCTCAAAGAATTTGTACCCACTTTTCTTCCTTCCTTATTTCCCGACTGATTTTTCCTCAAAATTTGCAGATCCGATCGCGAGGTCATCGCAAATTTTTGACCGGTGAAATATTTCTTGATGCTTCAGTCGTCCCGCCGCCGGGAGTATGCTCACTTTCTTCTCCTTCCTTCCCCCCCCCTTCGCCCGGTCTCCTACCTAAAATTCCGATCCGTCACCGCGCCCCCCGTCCCCCGCGCCCGTAGCGGGTCTCCCTCAAAACCCGCCCGCACCCCAGGCCTGTGTCGTCCCGTCGCCCGTCTCCCTCGCGCCCCCCGCGCCGCCCCCGCGTCTCGTCGCCCCGGTCTCCCCGCCCCGCCCTCCCCGTCGCCGGTCTCGCTCGCGCCGCCCAGCCCCCCCCTACGCCGCCCCGCCTCCGTCGCCCTCGTCGCCGCCCGCCCCGCCCGTCATCCTGCCCTCGCCGCCCCGCCCTACCGTCTCCCCTCTCGGCCCGCCCCCCCGTCCCCCTCGGCGCCCCCCTCCGCCCGCCCCGCCCTCACCCTCCGCCCCCGCCCGCCCGTCGCCCTCGCCGCCCGGCCCGGCCCGCCACCGCCCGTCGTCGCCACCGCCCCACCCCCGGCCGCGCCGTTGTCACCATCATCGCCCGCCCGCCCCTCGCCGTCACCTACGCCCATGCGGGACCGCCCTTTATCCATTCCGCCTATTTTTGTTGTCCTTGAACCAAGTAAGTCAACTCTCTAATTCCTAGTTAGTATAATTAGGTAATTAGTCGGATTTGGTTAGGGATTATTTAGGATTACTTTTCATTGGCTAAATTACGGGTCGATTTCACGATTGCATGTGGCTTTGATCGATAGTCGACTGGTTAATTTGTTTATTATGTGGATGATTAAGCATTAAATGACGATAGAATGATTGATTAAGCGTTTTCATAGAAAATGCTTGAAAATTAAATAATTTTATAAAAAATCATGGAAAATTATGGAAAATTTAAAAAACGGTATATGCTGACAACAAATATAAAATTTGATCGTAAAAGTTTTTTAAAATTTTTAACAAACTTAAATTTCATAATATCACAAAATTGCAGAATTAATAGTGCCCACCCATTTTCAAGTGAAATTGAGATTTTTAACGTTCGGGAAAAAATTATTAAAAATTTAAAATTTCCATAATCTGATAAAATGGCTTAACATAAATGTGGTAACCCATTGTGAGGGAATTTTTTTTTGTGAAGAAAAATTACAAAAATTAAAAATTTAAAAATGCACAGAATTGCCTAGAAAAACATGTGGCCATCAACTTGCAGTGAAATTTAAATTTCTTTAGATGGCAAAAAAAAATTAGAATTTAAAAATTTCAAAAAAAATTTCACGAAATGGCTTATAATATAACTGTGGCCACCCACTTTTAGTTATATTTAATTTTTTTAATGTGCCCTAAAAATTGTTAAAATAAAGAAGGACTAAAATTTGGGAATCTTTACCTAATAGTTTAGACTACCTGTGGCCACCCAATTTTAGTATGGAATTTTATTTTTCACGGAAAAAATTTTATATTAAAATTAATAATTTATAAATTCTTAAAATTTTAAAATTTGCAAAACTTTACAGAATGTCTTAGAATATCGGTGGCTACCAACTTTTAGTGAAATTTTTTTAGTTCCAAAAAAAAAATTTAACAATAATAATAATAATTTTTTTCTTACAAAACTTTCTGAGAATGACTTAGAATATTTGTAGCCACGCACTTTCAAAGTGAAATTTAAATTTTTATACGTGGTAAAAAAAAAAAAATTTAATGAAAATGCATGCGATTCATATAGTGATGTTTGATACCTGTGGCCACCCATATCGTGCTCATACATTGATGTTTCATATGAAAATGAATGGGATTCATAGTATATTTGTTTGTAGGAAATTGCACGTCATAAGCACTCGACATTGGCTCATTTCAAGGAAACTTTTTCTTAGTCTTTCCATCAAAATGGTAAGCTTCGTTATGTACATTATTATGTGTTCGTAATACGTGTCAATAGTTCTTTACATATTCGTATAACCTTCCTACTTATCAGTTTAAACGTGGAGGTCACATGTCTAGAAGACAAGGCTCTTCCTCGTCCTCGTCCCCGTCCCTTTCCTCTACTCCTGTCCCGGCATCTAACCCTCAACCACAATATGGTCCGTCACAATATGGCCACGTTGGCCCTTCCTCCCACGCTCAACAACATGTTACGGGACTTCACCACATGCCAACTGAACGTTCTCCAGTTCAATCTCCTGTAGCTCCCCCTCCTTCCGTTCCACCCCATTATTCGGCGGAACAATCGAATATTGACGGAAACAGAGGTCAAGAAGATAATCGATTCTTCATATGCCCATTTGGAGATTCGTAAGTGCTTCATTTTTATTTTAGTATATGTCATATTTAGGGCTTTAGATATTGATGTTAACTGAATTATCCATGTTGCACAATATTCGTATGAATGCAGATTCACGGATGCTATGTCTGTTGTGAGGGAATTGAATCAAATAGTAAGAAACTTCTGGATGGGAGAGTACATTAATTACAGAAGTGTTCCACAAGAAGTGAAAGAAATGTGGTGGAATGAGTTCAAGGTAAGTTTTACATATTTTATTTTCTCACAAATTAAGTTTGGTTTAGTATATTGATGGTCAAAAATGATGTAAACGGACCAGAACAGCTCTGTAGTTTTCGATACCTAAAGGACCAGATATTTTCCCCGACATGAACTTTACAAAATCTGTCTATATGTGTCTAGTGCATGGTTATGGATATGTGATCATCATAATAATTTTCAATTTGTGTTTTTATTCATTACAGCGGAAGTTCACGTGGGACGAAGCGGAAGACAATGAAGTGAGAAGAATTTTCGATAAGAAAATAAGTGATTTTATGCGAAATGTTGTGAATAGAGGAAGAAGAGCAAGCAAAAGCGAAGCCGTCTTTCTTTACAGCTAACAATTGGGTGGCAATTAACACATTTTGGGCATCTGAACAGAGTCGGCAACTCTGTGAGCAGAATAAGAAGAATCGATCTTCTAGTTCTAGTGATGGATCAGCCACATATGCTGAGGGCTCTATCAACATTGCGGAGCATCACAAACGACTGGTAAGTCTGTTAAATGAGTTATAAGTTAATTTAATTCAATTACTCAAGTTTACATTTTGTAGGCACATGAATTGGGGACGGAACCGACATTTGCAGCTACATTTGAACGCACATTTCAAAAGAAAGACAAGACATGGACTGGCGATCGAGCAAAAGCTGTTAAGGTATATAAGGTTATACTTTGGCTTATATGTAAACTATAATGCAAAACCGTGAATGCTTTCAATATTTATGGTATATATATATATATATATATAGTGATTTTATTTTCATCCACATTGTTAATGTAGGAAAAATATGATGATCTTTTAATGAGCAGTGCTAGTGGTAGTGATGATTGTCCTGAGTCCCGGCCACCAGTTGATAATATGCATTATGGATGGAGGCAACGGGTGGGGCGAAAAAAGGAAAAATATTTGGGCTGGGATCGTTGTCAAAGATGTACATGCGGAATAGTCCTGGAAGTTCATCATCCCCTAGGACTGGTCGAAGGAAGGCACGAACAGAGGAGCATTTGATCCATGAAGTGGATCGTTTGAATACTTTACTTGTTAAGAAGGATGAACAAATATATGACTTGCAAGAACAAATGAGAATGGTTATGCAACACCTTAACCTCCAACGCAATGACGGGCCTCCTGTACCTCCAGCCAATCCAATAGGTGATGACCAACACATTGATGCCGAGAATGCTGATGATGATAATGATGATGATTTTCTCCGGTCTCCCTAGGTAAAATTTTGAGTAAGCTTGCTTCATAATGCGGGTTTTTCATAATTTCACTCATATTCATATGTAAGAACATTTATGTTCGTTCTGAAACGTATTTTTGTTATTTTACACCTAGTTCCACATCCATGCTTAAATGCTGTTTTTATATTTTGGACTATTTATGTATCGATATTTCCTCAGGTCTTGACAAAGGTGACTACTTTTGGTGTCCTGCCATCGTACCAAAGCCGCCTCTTCTTCTGTATGGTTTTTTCGGGTCTTCTATGGTTGTCCCGTATCTTAGTTCATGTTTTGAATGTATTGTAAGATTGGATATCAAATAGCATCATGTCAGACTCTATAACTTTCCATCTGTTATTTATTTCAATTATATGTCATTGTGGCTAATTTATCAAAATTTATGGTTTGTTCGTTTTTCTGTTTCAATTATATGTCATTGTCTCCTTTGATTGATATGGACAATAATTTATGGTCGAAATGATGTAAAAATAACGACGAATATTTTAAGCCGAATTTTGCTATTATTAAAGTTTGTCGCTAAGTTGCGATCAAATTCGCGATTTAATTTTCCGACTAAATTGCGACGAATTTTCCGATGATTTTGCGACGAATTTTGCAACGAATTTTGCGACGAATTTTGTAATGAAATTTGCGACGATTTTGCGACGGAATTTGCAACGAATTTGCCATGAATTTGTGACGAATTTGCGACGGAATTTTGTGACGAATTTTGCGACGGATCGTGTCCATCGCAAATTTGCGACGGAATTTTGCGATGAATTTTGCGACGGATCGTGTCTGTTGCAAATTTGCGACGAATGTTGCGACGGATGGTGTCCGTCGCAAAATTTGCGACGAATTTGCGACGGAATTTTGTGACGGATGGTGTCCGTCGCAAATTTGCGATGAAATATTTGCGACGAATTTTGTGACGGAATTTTACGACGAATTTTACGACGGATCGTGTCCGTCGTAAATTTGCGACGGAATATTTGCGACGAATTTTGCGACGGATTGGATTCGTCGCAAATTTGCGACGAATTTTTTTCCGTCGCCAAAAATTTGCGACGCCCGAGTAGCGGCGGAATGTTTTCCATCGCAAAATCCGATTCGCGAAAATTTCGTCATAAAAAAACAAGTTTTTTGTAGTGCTCTCTTCCCTTCTCGGAGACCGCTTCTTCTTTCTTCTTTCCGTTAAAAACAGGTCAATTGATGACCCACCGAAGGCCCCACGGATCACCGAGTCGGCCATGGACACTCATCGGAGACCGAACTTCCGCGATCGAACCCCTCTAACAACAAAAAGCGAGGACTGACTTTCGAACGACCCATTTGGTTAATGGCGGCCATCACAAACACCTCGGCCGCCGCCGCCGCCTGTGGGACTTCGGGTCTCGATGTCGACATCGGTCGACAAGCTAATGGTTGACGCCGTGAACAAGCGCCACGAGGGCTTCAGTCATGCCACGCCAAAGGCCGCAAGGGGAAACGACACGGTAATCGGTGCACTTTGCGCCCATGCTCGTCCACAACGACGACACCGGCCTCGCCAAGGTTGTGAAGCTCTAGCACTCCCTCTACGAGGTCATCTTCTTCGCCTCCAACCCATCGTGGACCGGCTCCGAGCACCTCAAGCACGGCACCTGGCCCAACTTCAAGAAGCTAAAGAGAAAAATGTGTTTCGTCACTTTTTTGGAGATGATAATGATGTGAGGGAAGAGGAAGAGAGAATAAAGCGAGAGAGAGAGAGAGAGAGAGAGAGAGAGAGAGAGGAGAGCAGTGAGGAGAGAGTGTGAAGACAAAGAAAGAGAGAATAAAGTAAAAAAGTAAAAGAGAGAGAGAGAGAGAAAAGTGAGTGAGAGGTGAGCTGTAGTGAACAGTGAGATTGAGGAGAGAGCGCGAAGTGAAGAAAAACACATTAAAAAACTGAAATCCAAACCGATTTGAATCCAACCGAACCGAATTGTTATGTTAACCAAATTCATTTACTTATTATCCTAACTGAAATCGAACTGAACCGAAAATACATGAATTTTCAATTCGGTTCGTATCTCGGTTCAATTTTTCGATTCAATTCTGACACCCCTACTCCTCACCCCTAATAATTCTTACCCAAAATTTTGTTTAATTCTCTTGTGACATCTCCATCCGAAAACTTTAAAAAAGTGCTGAAATATGAGAACTGAATTGGAACATTCCTAAAAGTACGAGGACCGAAAGTGTAATTTGCTTCAGAAACTTGTACCCATTCGCATCACGAATCGATTTTGCCGATATTGACTTGGCATATTCCGTCCATATTTTAACAAACAAATCGAATTTTGCCATTCAATAATGAGATATAGTGCATGGACCAATAGTGAATTCGAGTACTGTAGATCGATGCTTTTGTAAAACGAGTAACTTGAAGTTAAGAAAAATTCTAATGAGTAATCGAACACATCCTTAGTTCTTATTTTCCTTTTATCACTACCGTGATATAGTAGTAATGTACAACAATGACACTTTTACAAATGGCAAGGATTTGATAAGTATGAGAAGTTCTTATTAATGGTGAACATTACAGAGCAATTACATGTATCATCTTTCATTGCACAATCATTTACTACGCTCTATATATCAAACATCACCACTGCAATCCTAATAATCAATTGGAAGATCCGTGAAGAAAATCAAGCGATATCATGATAATTTATGACATGAATGAAGTCCCAACACGTTATATGGGAAAACTTACCATCTAAGCGGTTGAATCAAAGGGGAGGGGCCTGCAAAAAGGCACCCAAGTGAGGCGTTCATATGTTCTTTTAGGGCCAGCGAAACTCCAAATGAGAAGGAGAAAAAGAAAAAGGCTTAGAGCCTCATTAAACAAAAAGGGCATAATAAACGATTCGCATTTGCTAAGATCTGTTCCTTACGTAGGGAATGATCCAGAATTTTCTAGTTACTTTCCCTTTCAGTTTTGCAGTTGAATCATTGCGTAGGACATGATTCGACGTTTCAACGCTCCTTCCTTCCTTTCTTCATCTTTATGATTTGCAGTCGTTGCCCTTCATAAGTTAAGTCTTTTTTCGACCAAAAAAAAAGTCGTAAGCCTTTTCTTTAGTACTATTATCTCATTCGGGATGTACGAAAATGCATAAAAGCACAAGGCCAATCAACAGTTCATTATTTGGCAAAAAATTTATTATATTCTAAGGATAAATATCACAAAAAATCTGAAACTGGTATATCTATGATAAATTTGCCTCGGAAAAAATGCCAAAAAGTCTTAAACCTTTTGCATTTGTGCCAATTTAGTCCTAAACTTTTTTTTGTGTCAATTCAGTCCTAAACTTTTTGCATTGGTGTTGACACCTAAATTTTAGCTTTTTTTTAGTCATTGTTGACACCTAAATTTTGACTAACCATTCGGTGATTAATTACATAGAAAATTAGGGATTAAATTTTAGTCCCTAACAAAAATAATAATTAAATTGCATATAGATTTTAGGAGCATTTATAGTAATTGGCTCATATAGTTGCATTTGCATTGGACCGGCGGCGGATGGACTTGAGTGAATGATGCTGAGCTTAACTAGACTAAGTCCACGGTAATGAAAATTTGACCTAGCCCATTAATTATAATTACCAAAATTCATTGGGGTATTTGTCAAATTGATTTGTCCTGGGAAGTGAATATAAAGAAAGAGGGCAAAATTGATTCTGTGGATTGCGTACAAAAATTTGGTCAACAAAGAAAGGGTTGAAAAAAGGAAAGGATAAAACGCAATATATTCTAGAATTCTTGGAAGGAAATTGAGTTATGTCTTTTTCCATGAAAACCCTAGGTATGCCACCTATAAAAGGCCAAAGAAAACAAGTGTTTTGTGTTCTAACATCAAAGAAGGGGGCATGGAGAGAAGACACAGCCAAAAGGTGAAAGAGAGAGTGAAAGAGAGTCGTCTTCTTCCTCCCAATTCCATGACGAGATAGTGTTGTTGCTAGCTGCACCGACAACGCTGCTTGCTGCTTCGTTCCATCACGAGCTGCCTTTCTTGTCGTGTCACTATTGATCCAGTTCGTCGACACCTCCGCACTACCATGACCAGCCAATGACTACGTCCAGTCCTAGCAGCTCGATGACGTCTCTGCTCCAGTAATCAGTCAGGAACCCGCTGCTCCGTTCCGCAACAGTTTGAGCCAACGGTGATGAATTTTCTGCGCCGCGAAGCCATTGAGCATCACCCACTGCCACCCAAGCTGCTGTTCTACACCTTTGCAGCGTTTGTAGCGCTGTGTTTCATCGTGTACGGCTCCAGGTGATACTCCACCAAACCCGGGACAAATTCTTTGAATTCCTTGGTTAATTATTTGCAGGTTGACCAGTGAAGTCAGCAATTTCGTGTGAACTCCAGCACCGTCCAGCAAATTCGTGGGTGTCCACGCACTGAAGCCACCATCAAGTCCGCCATCATCCGCCGATCCTGTTTCGGAAGCGAATCATCCTAACTAGGTCATTTTCTCGAGCCAAATTTGGTCTCCGTATTTCATTTATCTAAATTGACTTATTTGATGCTAATGTGATTTTGAGTGATTAGGGCATTATCTAACTGGGATTTTATTGCCTCACTTAATTTTAAAACTGCAATTTAATTGAATATTCTTTGAAAATCTTGGATGTGTATTACTTGTCAAATTTGGATAGAATTTGAAAATTTCAAAATCTTTTAAATATATCCAAGATATTCAAGATAGCAAAATCTTTTAAAGATATGATCAGTTAGGAAAATCTCCTAATCCACAACCGCAAACATGGGAATAAGTCTATCTATCAGACTGTAGATAGAGTTATTTCTATAGTGGGTATTTCGAATTTAGGATTGATCTATCAGGCTTCAGATCGAAACTTAGTTAGAAAGATTTAGCGGTTATAATCTTTCTACTAAAAGATTTGTGACTTAAATTTAAATTCGAAAATATATCAAAAATACAAAAAATCATAAAAAAATCAAAAAGAAATTGCTCCTTTGAACTCTAAGTCAGAATTCATCCAAATTGCGAATTGAGCATTTTTCTTGAAATTGGTACCGAAAGGACGTTAGGATAATCTAGCGTAACTAAGTCCCCGGATTTATAAATTCTGTTTCGTAGAAATAAAATAGTACTCCCAATATTTTATTTATGTTTCTAATCAACCTACCTTAAATGATTAGTGACGGCTCCCATTGAAAATATTTGCATACTCATAATTGGACCTAAGTTGCGAATTGGTAGAGTTTGGGAGAATTTGAGCTAGGTTAGTTAATTTAATTGATCTAGTAATTCATTACCCTAAGATCGGAAAACCTGATTTTTAGGTCGCGACAATCGTTGCCAATTTAGTCCTAAACTTTTTTTTGGTGCCAATTAAGTCCTAAACCTTTTAAATTGGTGCCAATTCAGTCCTAAACCTTTTGTTTTTATGCCAATTTAGTCTTTTCGGTCAATTTTGATCGGAATTTGCCGACGTGGACGCCTGTCGCCGGCGGTGGCCAGTCACTGATGCCAATGTGGCGCCAACATGGATAAATTTAATAATATTTTAACATTTTTTTTGAATTTTATTTTTTTCCTTTTTTTTTCTTTTTTTTCCACTTTTTTTTGGTCCCCCCCTCCTTCCTCTAGCCGGTCGCTTGTCCGACGACTGGCCAGAGGCCTGGCGAGCTCAACCTCGTCGGCCACTAACGAGGGCGACGGCCTCGCCCGTCGAGGGCGAACCTCGCCTTGGTCGAACAAGGCTCGACCTCGCTAGATCCAATGAATTCAAAGCCTCGCCGCGACCTCCGATGAGGGGCTCGAGCCTCGCCGGGTCGAGGCGAGGCTCGAGCCCTCACTGGAGGCCGTGGCAAGGGCGAGCCTCGCTATGGTCGGGCAGGCCCGACCTCGCCGAATCTAGCGAGGTCGCTGGGTGAGGCTCGACCTCGCCAGATCCGGCAAGGTCGGGCCTTGCCCGACCATGGCGAGGCTCGCCCTTGCAAAATCCGGCGAGGTCCGCGGTGTCACGCCCCGTACCCCACGAAGCACGAGCATCCCACCTTCGGTTGTTTGACTGCGACGTCCCAGGAAACGTCACCAACCCACGCCCATACAGAGCTCAAGCACAAGCGGAAGTATTAAATAAACAAACCCGCATAACTACAATATGGGCCAAGGATACTCATACATCAAACACTATCATAGAAAATAATTACACATATATATTACTATTAAAAACCATTTGTACAATATTTACAAGTACTAACAAAAAGGCACATATGATTAGTAGCCACTTGGTCAAAAAGGAATAAGTAACTAGGGAGGTCAGGCTAAAACTCAAGGGGAAGGCTATAATCCAAAAAGTAGCGACCCTCACTACTAGCTAAGGACACGGGACGACCCTAGGGCTCCCAATCAGGATCGGATGACTCAGAAGAACTCCTGTCAACTCCTCTAAGGCGTCCTCACTAGACTCTGCTCCTCCGAATCCATCGTCGGGGCTCGCTCATCCTCGGAGTCCGGCTCCAACTCCGATTCAAGGTAAGGCTCGAATCCCTCCTCATCTGATCCTAACTCTGCCACCTCTCCATCCTCCTCTACATCCTGCTCCATGGCTTCGGGTTCGTCATCCTCCTCCTCATCCATAGGCTTGGGGTCCTTTACTAGTACATTGGGCTCCTCATGCACCTCCTCCTCTTGCATCATCCACTCAAGTGTAACGTCAGGGTCGATCACCTCACCATTAGCTATAACTGGCTGCATCAACCCAATACCATCGACCGAGATATAAAAAGTCTTGAGGGGCTCTCCCACATGTCCATCGGCATCCCGGTGGCACCATGCCACATACTCCTGCTTCTGGTAGAAATACTCGTCTATCTCCACATATACTATTGATCGATACCTCACATAAGCCTCCCCATTACCTGAGGGGTAGGTACTGGTATACTGTCGAATCTATACAGGGATCCCAAAAAGAGGCAGTGGTCTCTCCATCGTCACGGCCGGGGGTCTAAAAAGTTTCGGTTTACACAACCATGAGACGAATCTCAGTGAGTTCAACCCCTAAACCTAGGCTAGGCTAGCATGTAATCTCGGACTGGAAACAATTATTCATATCACAATACCACAACAGTCAAACAATTATCTAACCCTGTAGGTTAGAAAGATCAACATATAATAGTCACGGCACATCCGTGGCACGCACAATCACACGTATGCCAATCACATGCTCATGCGCCGATTCTCACACTTTCGCATGCCAGTCCATGTATGTTCATGCATGCAAATGTCGTCGACATGTCACGTGCATTTTCCGGCCCACTGGCCCACACTGGCCCACTGGCAAATCACCCAATTTATTATTATTACGACTAAAGTCAATAATATTCACGGTCCAGTGCGTCTAGCCTGGTTCAAAGTGCATGAGGCGCAGCAATCGATCTGACCCAGTGTCTCTGGCCTGCTTCAAAGTGCATGAGGACGGTATCAACCCGAAGGTCATGACCCGAAGGTCCTTAGGTGATCACACAACTCATTATTATCTGAACCTAGTGTATGACGCTTTAGGGTAATTTAGGTGATCACATACTCATGGCGGGCACGCATTTTCGCATAATTTCACCACATGCCACATTCTAGGTATACATAATGCGTGTCCATGTTATGCGATGCAATACACCATGAGCACCAATGAAATTCAATAACAATTAAGCACAAATTACGTACAACCAGTCAACCCGGACATACCCGGTGATTTTCTAATGGGCTCCTAAATTAATCAATTAATCCAATTTCTCTCCCCAATAAATCCTCAATGATTGACCACAATTTTCCCGATAATAATTTCTACCAATCAGTCCTCAACCCAGTCTGAAATACACACTGATACTATCTAAGTCAGTCTAAAATGCACTGATAATACATAAACCAGTCCAGAAAAATGCACTATCAGTCCTAATTCGGGTTTACGAATTTTACTCACCTAATCTAAGGTCACGACGACGGGGAATGGCGGCCGATCACTGGTGAACAATGAACCAGGCGACAGAATTCCCGGCGACGGCGTACGGACGGCGTGAACAGTGACCGTACGGATGCGGTGAACAGTACTTCTATACGGGACACTGTACGAACAGGCTGGGAACGATGGCCGGCGAGGTGCCGGTGACCGGCGTGGCGGCCGTACGGACGGCGGTGAACAATAACCGTACGAAACACTGTACGAACAAGGTTGAGCGGCGACGTACGGACGTGCTGGAGGGCTGGGTGGCGACGGAACGGCGATCGGAGCTCCGGCAAAGCTCCAGCGAGGCTCCGACGCGGCGGCGGTGAGAAAACAGGAGAGAAAAAAGAGAGAAAGAGAGGGAAAGAGAGAGAGAAAGGGGTCGGGCTGAGGCAAGGCTGTGACTGGGGGCTGTGGTGGTCGACGGCGGGGCACAGCGGCGAGCTCCGGCAAGGCCAAGCAAGAGAGAAAAAAATGATAGAAAAAGAGGAAGAAGCGGTGATCCACACGAGGGAGGGGCTGTATGACCAAATGAGGGTGAAAGGAGAGAGAGAAAGGCTTATCTTGGTCAAAAACTAGGGCCTAGGGGTGCCATGTGTCAAAAGTTAACAAAAATGACCATTTTACCCCTCATCTAAGGGCCACCATTAAACATTATCCAATAATTCAAGGGCATTTTGGTCCTTTGCTGTCATAATTAGGATAAGTCCAAATTTAATTAATTTCTTTAATTATTCCCCAAAATTCGTAACCAAAAATAACCCAGGGGTAAAACCGTCATTTTTCCTATTCCAGGGCGAAATTCCAATTTTTGCACAGACACGCTCCATATATGCGTGGCCAACATAATATGGCGTCGCAATCGCGAAATTCACTTTTTAAGCCCTCGAAAATCGACTGTAAAGTTTCGGGAATAAAATAATATTATTTTTCAATTTTTGTTGAAATTTCAATTTTTGGCCAAAACGACTCTTGGTATGCGTGGCCACCCGAAAATGGCGTCAGCCTCGAAAAATAACCTCATTTGGCCTCGAAAAGCGACGCTGGCATCCCGAAGGGCAAAATCGTAATTTTTCACCCCCGGACTGAAATTCCAATTTTTACTCGTACTAACTCCAAACGTATGTGGCCAGCGTAATATGACGTTAAATTCCCAAAAATAGTCTCTTAAGCCTTCGAAAATTGACATCGAAATCCGGGCTCAATTCCATGAACAAAACTCGCTAAACTTTCAATTTCAGGGTCTCTCACTAACAAGTGATTGTTTAGAGGTTACACACGTATCGACCTAGGGCTATCCATATCGTAATGGTCTCGATCATTGAGAGAATGAGAAATTATCACTAGTTCCAGAGGTCATGATCGTTCGGTTCAAGTTCAGGACTGGTTGCCACGTGTACTTTCGATCTTGCAGAATTACCTGCATCCCTATTATACATCGTAGGCCTTGGCTAAACCCAATCCATTATCCTTTCCTACGATCGGCCCACGTTGGCCCAAAATATTCCCTTAGCGTCTCTCGTGATCGGTGTTCGTTTCACGATAGGGTCCCCGGTCCACGTACCGTTTTCTAGTTAGCCATACCCCATTGGTTAGTATCCCGAGAGTGATCAGCTTTGGGTGAGACTTACTAAAATAAAATGCGAATTAATATCAGTTTTATTGATCCCGGAATTACATCGAAATTCGAGCTGTTACAATTCTTCCCCTTACAAAAATTTCGTTCTCGAAATTTGCAATCTATCCTTATCTACTCAAATAACTGGGGGTATTGACGTCTCATAGCTTCTACTCTTTCCCACGTGACACCTTCTGTTCCATGGTATTCCCAGACAACTTTGACCATCGGGATCGTCTTGTTCCTCAGAACCCATTCTTTTCTATCCTCGATCCTGACTGGTCTTTCCACATACGACACTTTATCGTCTACTTCTATTTCCTCATACCTTAAGACATGAGTCGGATCTTGTTCGTACTTTCTTAATATCGACACGTGAAGAACACTGTGTACTTGTGACAAATTGGGCGGTAAGGCAAGTCGGTAAGGCATATCTCCAATCTTTTCCAAAATCTCAAATGGCCCAACATACCTAGGACTCAGTTTTCCCTTCTTGCCGAACCTAGATAATCCCTTCATAGGTGACACCTTAAGAAACACATGATCTCTAATCTGAAACTCTAAAGGTCGTCGTCTTCTATCGGCATAACTTTTCTGGCGACTCTGCGCCGTTCTGAGTCTGTCTCGAATGACCTCACTGCCTCAACGGTATGCTGTATCAACTCTAGACCTGTGATACTCTGTTCACCCACTTCATCCTAACACACCGGCGTCATACACGCCCTACCATATAAGGGTTCAAACGGTACCATCTGAATGCTCTACTGATAGCTATTGTTATAAGCAAACTCCACCAAGTGTAACTGTTCCTCCCATTTGCCTTGGAAATCTATCACACAAGCTCTCAACATATCTTCTAGGGTTTGAATGGTCCTTTCAGACTAGCCGTCTGTCTGTGGATGGTATGCCGTACTAAATTGTAACTTCGTTTCTAAGGCCGTTTGCAAACTTTTCCAGAAGTTGGCCGTAAATCTTGGATCACGATCCGAAGTGATCGTTACCGGTACTCCATGCAACCTCATAATCTGCCTCACATACAAGTCTGCATATCTTTCCAATTCAAAATCCTTTCGCACCGCCAGAAAGTGCGCTGACTTAGTTAGTCTATCCACTATCACCCAAATTGATTCATGTCCTTTCTGACTTCTTGGTAGTCCCGTTACAAAATCCATTGTGATATGTTCCCATTTCCACTTTAGAATTTCTAATGGTCTCAATAACCCTCCAGGCTTACAATGTTATGCCTTCACTTGTTAGCACGTTAAACACTTAGCTACATGCCTAGCCACATCCACCTTCATTCCATTCCACCAATAGTATTGTTTTAAATTCTGGTACATCTTCGTACTTCCCGGGTGGATACTGTAATTGCTCCTATGAGCTGCCGATAATATTTCTTCTTTAAGTTTCACATCATCCGGCACACACAATCGCCCTCGAAACTTCAGAACTCCATCCTCGGACACTTGAAAGTCCGGTTTCCTCTTCTTGCATCCATCTCAACAATCTTTTGGATTTCTTGATCCATAGACTATAGTTCCTTAATCTTGACTTGAATTTCTGGCTCAATCCTTAAGGCGGCTATGCAAATTTGATCGTGACTCATTTCCAACTTAAACTCGAATCCCGAGTCTTTCCAATAAGGTCCACTCCTTGACCATTAAATCGCTAAACTAGACTTTCGACTCAGAGCATCTGCTACTCGATTGGCTTTCCCGAGGATGATCTGAGAATGTTGCAATCATAATCCTTTAGAAGCTCCATCCATCGGGCGCTGCCTCATATTCAACTCTTTTTGCGAAAATAGATACTTGAGGCTCTGATGATCAGTATAAATCTGGAACTTCTCTCCACACAAGTAGTGCCTCCAGATCTTAAGTGCAAACACGATAGCAGCTAATTCAAAATCATGCGTCGGGTAATTCATCTCATGCGATCTCAACTAACGCGACGCATATGCTACCACTTTTCCATGCTGCATCAGCACACAGCCCAATCCTCTTAGCGAAGCATCGCTATAAATCTCAAATCCTCCTGGGCCCGACGGAATGGTCAATATAGGAGCAGTTGTTAACCGGTGCTTCAGTTCCTGAAAACTCCTTTCACACTTGTCATCCTACTCAAACTTCACCTCCTTCTTAAGCAGTCTTGTCATTGGCATGGCTATTGATGAAAATCCTTCTACGAATCGCCTGTAATAACCAGCCAATCCTAGAAAACTTCGGATCTTGGTTACTGATGTCGGTCTAGGCCACTTGGTAACTGCTTCAATCTTAGCTGGGTCTACAGAAATCCCATCCTCAGAAATGATATGTCTAAGAAATCCTACTCTGCTGAGCCAAAACTCACACTTGCTGAGCTTAGCATACAATGCATGCTCTCTCAAGGTCCGTAGCACTTCAGTCAAGTGTAACTCATGATCCTCAGGGCTCTTAGAGTACACTAGTATATCATCAATAAAAACTATCACAAACTGATTCAGGGAATTCCTTGAACACTCGATTCATCAAATTCATGAAAGCGGCTAGGGCATTCATTAATCCAAAGGGCATGACTGTAAATTCATAATGCCCGTATCTAGTTCTGAAAGCAGTCTTGGGAATGTCCTCATTTCTAATCCTTAGCTGATGGTACCCAGTCCTCAAATCTATCTTGGAAAACACTAAGGCTCCTTGCAACTAATCAAACAGATCATCAATTCTCGGCAGCGGATACTTATTCTTCACTGTCACTTGGTTCAGCTACCGGTAATCTATACATAACCTCAGAGTTCCATCTTTCTTCTTGACAAATAGGATTGGCGCTCCCCATAGAGAGGCACTAGGGTGAATAAAGCCTTTATCCAGTAGTTCCTGTATCTGAACCTTTAACTCTTTCAATTCTGATAAAGACATCCTATACGGCGCTTTCGAAATCGGCTCTGTTCTTGGCGCCAATTCAATCATAAACTCCACCTCTCGCTCAGGCGGCAAACCCGGCAATTCCTGATGAAACACCTCGGGAAAATTGCTTACTACGGGTATATCTTCCAACTTAGTTTCCACAACTGTTGGATCCACAATATTCACCAAATATCCTTTACACCCTTCATCCAACAGCTTACTCACCTCGAGCGAGGAAATCCAAGGGATCGAGGTTCCTCCTCGATTTCCCTGAAATACAAAACTAGGGCGTCCATCCGGATTAAATTGGATCATCCTATCGCTGCAATCCACTACAACTTTCTATCGGACTAACCAATCCATACCAACAATCACATCAAAATCGAACATGGCTAATACTGCCAAGTCGATACTCTCTTCCTTACCTCCAATGATTATCTTACAGTTAGGGCATCCAAAAGAAACTAGCAACCTATCATTCACAGGCGTCGACACACAAACCACAGTCTCAAGTAGCACTGGTTTCATACTAACCAACTCGATAAATTGCTCTGAAACAAACGAATGGGTTGCCCCCGGATCAAACAATGTATATGCGGCATGATCACACAAGGAAATCGTACCTGTGACCACGCCCGGCGCATTCTCAGCTTCCTTGCGCGACATTGCATAAATCCTTCCTTGAGCTGATAGTCGGCCCTGATTAGCGGGTGGGGGAGGTCCAGCTTGATTTGCAGCTCGTGGCGGCGGTACTCTTGATGGTCCTGATGGTTGCATCTATGGGCAAGTGCAAATCTGATGCTCCATACTCCCACACTTAAAACACGCCCCATATCTACCCAACTGGGGATTTGGTTTCCCGATATTTCATCTAGCTGGTGGAACAAATCGCCTATTTCCAGTCATAGGCCTCTTTCCCAAATGGCGATTATCTTTATTTTGAGCAAACTGCGATCCTGAAGCGACTGCCCTTTCCTGCTGATCTCATTCCATGATCTGCGCCCGTCTATGCATTTCCCTGTAATCTTTGATATCATGGGACAGAATTAGACTCCGAAGATCCGCCTTCAGTCCATCTCGGAATCTTCGCGCTCTATCCCTCGGATTCTCCACCATAGTTAGCACGAACTTAGCTAATCTTGCGAACTCCGCCTTATATTGATCCCTAGTCATTTGTCCCTGGCGTCGGCGCATAAATTCCATCAACTTCTTTTCTTGTGCATTTTCTGAGAAATACTTTTCATAAAAATTTTCCATAAACACAGTCCAAGTTGGGGCCGTTCCTGCCGGAAACACTCTGCTTTCTACGGCGTTCCACCAATCATTTGCACCCTCTTGAAGCTGGTAAACCGCCAATGTCACCTTCTCCTCATCGGTGCACCCCAGGACTTTGAAGGTTTTCTCCAGTTCTTCTATCCATCTTGGCGCAGCCTCGGGGTCACCTCGACCATGAAGTTTAAGTGGCTTCAATTTCATAAACTGTTCTACTAACTGGGGCATTTGCCTAACCCCGGCTCGCTGAACTTGTCCCAAGTCGGCTTGGTTTCCATCTACTGCAGCAGCGGCTACATTATCTCGCCCTTGAGCCTGCCTATCCAGCACGATCCCAATCCTTTCTAATACCCGTAAAACTCCTTCCATACGTGGATCTTCTATAGGTCTCACATCGACTCGGGGGTTTACTGTAGCTCCCACATTAATTCCCAAGTTGTCCACTGCTCTCACTCGAGCACGACCTCCATCTCTAGACCCTCTCCTTGCACCCCTTCTGGGAACTCTTCCTATACCTCTCCCCCGTTACTCATCTTGGCTACTCGGTTCTACGACTACCTGCTATAATTCCATGAAGGAATTAAAGACTTAAACGAATCTATCCCAATCTAAGTCTTAGGCAGGTATTAAACAACACTCAAGCAATCAGCATGTGGCTTAACAATTATCCAATACATCACCCAGGGGATTCAGTATACTCACATCGGGTCCTGCCGCACCTGCACTTACGGTTCACACAATCACAATTCAAACACAATCACAAGCTGTTAGGAGATGCATGTAACACACGAGGTCACCCTGCTGGCTACCCAGGGTCTCATCGCTCCTTATCACTCTAGGCTTCGACCTAATTGGACCGAGCAGACCTTGCTCTGATACCAATTCGAAAGGGGGATGTCACGCCCCGTATCCCACGAAGCATGAGCATCCCACCTTCAGTCATTTGACTGCGACGTCCTAGGAAACGTCGTCGACCCACGCCCATATAGAGATCAAGCACAAGCGAAAGTATTAAATAAACAAACCTAGACAACTACAATATGAGCCAAGGATACCCATACATCAAACACTATCATAGAAAATAATTGCATATATATATTACTTTTAAAAACCATTTGTACAATATTTACAAGTACTAACAAAAAGGCACACATGATTAGTAGCCACTTGGTCAAAAAGGAATAAGTGGCTAGGGAGGTCAGGCTAAAACTCAAGGGGAGAGCTATAATCCAAAAAGTAGCGACCTTCACTACTAGCTAATGACACAGGACGACCTTAGGGCTCCCAATCAGGATCGAGTGACTCAGAAGAACTCTTTGTCAACTCCTCTGAGGCGTCTTCACTAGACTCTGACTCCTCCGAATCCATCGTCGGGGCTCGCTCATCCTCGGAGTCCGGCTCCAACTTCGGGTCAAGGTAAGGCTCGAATCCCTCCTCATCTGATCCTAACTCTGCCACCTCTCCGTCCTCCTCTACGTCCTGCTCCATGGCCTCGGGTTCATCATCCTCCTCCTCATCCATAGGCTTAGGGTCCTCTGCTAGTACATTGGGTTCTTTATGCACCTCCTCCTCCTGCATCATCCACTCGGGTGTAAAGTCAGGGTCGATCACCTTACCATCAGCTATAACTGGTTGCATCAACCCAGCACCATCGACCGGGATATCAGACATCCTAAGGGGCTCTCCCACATGTCCATTGGCATCCCGGTGGCACCATGCCACATGCTCCTGCTTCTGGTAGAAATACTCGCCTATCTCCACATATACTACCGATCGATACCTCACATAAGCCTCCCCATTACCTGAGGGGTAGGTACTGGTATACTGTCGAATCTGTACAGGGATCCCAAAAAGAGGCGGTGGTCTCTCCATCCTCACGGCCGGGGGTCTAAAAAGTTTCGGTTTACACAACCATGAGACGAGTCTTAGTGAGTTCAACCCCTAAACCTAGGCTAGGCTAGCATGCAATCTCCTGACTGAAAACAATTATTCAAATCACAATACCACAATAGTCAAATAATTATTTGACCCTGCAGGTTAGACAGATCAACATATAATAGTCACGGCACATCCGTGGCATGCATAATCACATGTACGCTAATCACATGTTCATGCACCGATTCTCACACTTTCACATGCTAGTCCATGTATGTTCATGCATGCAAATGTCGTCGACATGTCACGTGCATTTCCCGGCCCACTAGCCCGCACTGGCACACTGGCAAATCACCCAATTTATTATTATTACAACTCAAGTCAACAATATTCACGACCCGGTTCGTCTAGCCTGCTTCAAAGTGCATGAGGCGCAGCAACCTATCTGGCCCAGTGTCTCTAGCCTGCTTCAAAGTGCATGAAGCGTAACACTGATCTCCTTACGAACCAGAGCCTGCTTCAAAGTGCATGAGAATGGTGGTCTTTCGGACGTACCGGGCATCGTCCTGCTTCAAAGTGCATGAGGACGGTATCGACCCGAAGGTCCTTAGGTGATCACAAAACTCATTATTATCTGAACCTAGCGTATGATGTTTCGGGGTAATTTAGGTGATCACACACTCATGGCGGGCACGCATTCTCGCACAATTTCACCACATGCCACACTCTAGGCATATATAATGCGTGTCCATGTTATGCGATGCAATGCACCATGAGCACCAATGAAATTCAATCACAATTAAGCACAAATTACGTACAACCGATCAACCCGGACATACCCGGTGATTTTCTAATGGGTTCCTAAATTAATCAATTAATCCAATTTCTCTTCCCAATAAATCCTCAATGATTCACCACAATTTTCCCGATAATAATTTCTACCAATCAGTCCTCAACCCAGTCTGAAATACACACTGATACTATCTAAGTCAGTCTAAAATGCACCGATAATACCTAAACCAGTCCAGAAAAAATGCACTATCAGTCCTAATTCGGGTTTAGGAATTTTACTCACCTAATCTAAGGTCACGACGACGGGGAATGGCGGCCGATCACTGGCAAATAGAGAAACCAGTGGTGGAATTCCCGGCGACGGCGTACGGATGGGATGAATAGTGACCGTACGGATGCGGTGAGCGATGCCCATGCGGGGACATGCGGACAGTCGGAAGCGGTGGCCAACGAGGTGCTAGTGATCGGCGCGGCGGCCGTACGGACGGCGGTGAATAGTAACGTCACGGACCTTTATCAGACGAAACCGTAGGGGACCTTTGTCGGAGAAAGGCTGAGCTTTGACGATCTTTGGATGGGCGGGCGGCGAACGGGCGATCAGAGCTCCTCCAAGCTCCGGCAAGGCTCACGCCGGCAAAGGGTGAGAAACCGGGAGAGAAAAAGAGAGAGAAAGAGAGAGAAAGAGAGAGAGACAGGGTCGGGCTGAGGCGAGGCTGTGACTAGGGGCTATGGTGGTCGACGATGGGGCATGGCGGCCGGCGGAGACACTCCGGCGACCGGCGGCGAGCTCCGGCAAGGCCAAACAAGAGAGAAAAAAATGAGAGAAAAAGAGGAAAAAGGGGTGATCCACGTGAGGGAGGGGCTATCTGACCAGATAAGGGTGAGAGGAGAGAGAGAAAGGCTTATCTTGGTAAAAAACTAGGGCCTAGGGGTGCCATGTGTCAAAATCTAACAAAAATGACCATTTTACCCCTCATCCAAGGGCCACCATTAAACCTTATCCAATAATTCAAGGGCATTTTGGTCCTTTGCTGCCATAATTAGGATAAGTCCAAATTTAATTAATTTTCGTAATTATTTCTCAAAATTCGGAACCAAAAATAGCCCAAGGACAAAATCATCATTTTTGCGGTCTCGGGGCGAAATTCCAATTTTCACACATATGCGTTCCATATGTGCGTGGCCAACATAATATGGCATCGGAATCGTGAAATTTACTTTTTAAGCCCTTGAAAATCGACTGCAAAGTTTCGAGAATAAAATAATATTATTTTTCGATTTTTGTCGAAATTTCAATTTTTGGCCAAAACGACTTCTGGTATGCGTGGCCACCCGAAAATGGCGTCGGCCTCGAAAAATAAACTCATTTGGCCTCGAAAAGCAACGCTGGCATCCCGAGGGGCAAAATTGTAATTTTTCACCCCCGGACCGAAATTTCAATTTTTACTCGTACTAACTCCAAACGTATGTGGCCAGCGTAATATGACATTAGATTCCCAAAAATAGTCTCTTAAGCCTTCGAAAATCGACATCAAAATCCGAGCTCAATTCCATGAACAAAACTCGCTAAACTTTCAATTTCAGGGTCTCTCACTAACAGGCGGCTGTTTAGAGGTTACGCGTATCGACTTAGGGCTATCCATATCGTAATGGTCTCGATCATTGAGAGAATGAGAAATTATCACTAGTTCCAGAGGTCATGATCGTTCGGTTCAAGTTCAGGACTGGTTGGCCACGTGTACTTTCGATCTTGCAGAATCTTTGCGTCCTTATTATTATACATCGTAGGCCTTGGCCAAACCCAATCCATTACCCTTTCCTACGATCGGCCCACGTTGGCCCAAAATATTCCCTCAGCGTCTCTCGTGATCGGTGTTCGTTTCACGATAGGGTCCCTGGTCCACGTACCGTTTTCTAGTTAACCATACCCCATTGATTAGTATCCCGAGAGTGATCAGCTCTGGGTGAGACTTACTAAAATGAAATGTGAATTAATATCAGTTTTATTAATCCCGAAATTACATTGAAATTCGGGCTGTTACACGCGGTGAGGGTAAGTCTCGTCATGGTCGGGCGAAGGCCCGACCTCACCAGATCTGGCGAGGTCACCGGTTAGAGGAAGGAGGGGGAAAAAAGTGGAAAAAAAAAAAAAAAAAGGAAAAAAATTCAAAATTCAAAAAAATATTAAAATATTATTAAAGTTGTCCACGTCAGAGCCACGTCGGCGCCGGTGACCGACCACCAGCCAACAGGCGTCCACGTCGGAAAAATTCCGGTCAAAATTGATCGAAAGGACTAAATTGGCACAAAAACAAAAGGTTTAGAACTAAATTAGCACCAATTTAAAAGTTTTATGACTTAATTGGCACCAAAAAAAGATTTAGGACTAAATTCGCACCAATGCAAAAAGTTTAGGACTAAATTGGCAAAAAAAAAAGCTTAGGACTAAATTGACACTAATGCAATAGGTTTATGACTTTTTTGGCACTTTTCCCAATTTACCTCAAACTCTAGAAAAAATCCCTAACAAGTATACCTATGATAAATTTACTCTCCAAATTGGATTAATATCACGGAAAATCACAAACCTGGTACACCTGTGATAAACGGAGAGTAAAACTCCAAACTGATTACTCTTCAACTGCTGTGTGTCATCCAACTCAGCAATTTAACGGTAGAATTTAACGAGAACTAACGGAAGATAAATTTGTCACATGCAATTTGGAGTTTTTGTTGAACAAAAAATTAATTTGGAGTAAATTTGTTACAATTGTACCAGTTTGGGGATACGATAGAGGCAATAAAAAGCTACACATTAATAAGGAGCATTCATCAATTATTATATTCTCATCCGTCCCTACCACTCTTCTTTCCGGGTCTATGAACTACTTGCTCAAGTAGTCCACTTAGGAACATTCTCAGAAAATTACAATTCTTTACAGAGAAGTCATTAAGAATAAGGACCTACCAAGTGGCAAACACTTAAGAAAAAATTACCATTCACAAAAAGTTACCAATGATAGCGACCTCAATGTCACGAGCACTTGCAGCGAATTTGAGGTCATTCTCATGTACAAAAGTTATCTGCCAGCAATAGATAGATCCTCACTAATAGGAGCACATGAGGCGGCGCTACGATTTCATTGGTGAAAATACTAACCATAAGTATCCACAAAGTTATGAGCTTTTCAAGAAAATTACAATCTGGGAAATTTCCAAATAAGAGTATAAAGTGCCCTCATTTCTCAAATAAAGGCATGAAATAGACCTTGCTTCAAATAAGGACATAAAGTGTCATTATTTTCTCAAATAAAGACCTGCAATGGATCTTATTTCAAATAAAAGTTTAAAGTGGCCACAGTATTCCCAAATAAGGGCTTGACATGACATTTTTGTCCTTCACTTTTTTTTTATTTTTTGTCCTTTTTTTCTTTCTTTTTTCCTTTTTCTATTTTTTCTAGCCGGCCACCAACGATACCTTGGGAGGGCCAAGCGAGGCCACCCTCGAAAGCCATAGGTGAGGGCCGGCCTCACCTAGGTACCCTCACTAGCCACAGGTAAGCCCGGCCCTCATTTGATCTGGGCAAAGGTCGCCTTGCCCGTGGCTAGTGAGGACCTAGGTGAGGTGACCCTCACCAGCGGCCGGTGAGGGCTTGCAGGCCCCGGCCCATGACTCGATTTTGTGTAGTCCTTCCATTAATTCCGTACAATTTGTGTAATGGAAAATGACAACGTGGTTTTTTTTAATATTTAACTCTCTCACGTAATGTCTTACACAACGGTGAGGTTAACTAAAGAACTAAAACAACGTCGTTTTGATCCGAATCCTAATTTTTACACAAAATCTCAATTAAATTAGGTTAAAATATGCAAAAAAATTTTCCATAGAAAAGACAAACTCAAAAAAGAACATAAAGGCTAAAACTTTAAAAACACACACACACACAAAAAAGTAAAGACCCACACTCCGCCTGTGGCAAACAGACGGGAAGGTTGGCCTATGCTTTTCTTTTTGATAAACTTTTAGCTTTCTAATTTAAGTAAAATAATAAAATTTAGGTTAAAATTGTTTTTGGACGAAAATGCTCTTGACCGACTAGTATATATAGCCGCCGATGAGATCAGACCCTTATTTGAAACTACCATTATCACTTCAAGCACTTTTTTGAAAATACCATGGCCACTTCAGGCCATTTTTTGAAACAAGAACTATTTCATGCCATTATTTGAAAAAATAAGAATCTGCCCTTATTTGGAATTTTCTCTTACAATCTTGTAAAAGAGTTATCATCTTTCTAGACAGTAGCTAAGATAGGTACACTATCACCCCCCGAACCCTATAGAGCTCACGACATCCCGCTCCGGTTGAATAGATGTGATGTCCCAGGAACATCGCCGACTGAACCCAAATATTAGAAACACATGCAGAAGCGAATATATAAAACCCCTGACTATAAAGACGACGAAGGGGTAAATCAACAGGAAAATCAAAGAACAACACCTTCATTAATATACAAACATATTTAGCAAACTAGCATCCGAAACCACCGATATAACAAAAGATCAGATGGTTTGGTTGACTTAACTTCACTATAGGTCGACCTAACCAACAAAAGATAACTGGTCAGACCTGTTCTATGCAACCCCTAAAATAACTTAGGGGAAACCTACTAGTCGCCCTCTTCCACTGCTTCGGCGTCTTCTGGCTCGGGCCCCCGGAAGATTACTTGGACCACGACACGGGGAAATCGCCTGCAACTCCAATGGGCTCCATAGGCGACTCCTCAAAACTCCAAAAAGAGGAGGCGAGCCTCTTGGGTTTAAGGCTGGGGATCTGAAAATAGTGGTTATACAACCGTGAGATGAATCTCAATAAGTGTACAACCCCAAACCCCATATAGGCTCTCACATACCGCCAGACGAAACACGCATAATACACAACAATCAAAAACACATACAATCCTACTTGGGATCCATCATGCACGTTCCTGCACGTTAGATAACAACACAGCCAACATACCACAATAATACATTACAGTCGAGCGCGTGTCTCGATTATAAGGCAAAACCCACTTGAGCACGTCCCATACCATACCTAGCAATTTTTACCCCATAGTCGAGCACCGCAATATATGATACCAACCACACTCACACACGAACTCACGCCATGCATCAATTCTCACACATCAAACCAACTCCAGCTCATTCTCAACTTTTCCACCACTACCGCGCCTACGTAAAACGCATCAGGCCAACAGTCTTCTGACATCGTCAGGCATCGTCACTTCATCGGGTCGGGCATCGTCACCTCGTCAAGGACGGCATCATCCGCGTAAACGAACACGCCTCAGGACGAAATCCTACACTCTCACTTTCCTTATTTACTGCGCCCGCGTAAAACGCATCAGGCCAACGGTCTTCTGACCTCATCAGGCATCGTCACCCCGTCGGGCCAGGCATTGTTACCTTGTCGGGCTAGGCATCGTCACCTTGTTAGGGATGGCATCGTCCCGTGTAAACAAACACGCCTCGGGACGGAACCTACCCCGCGTAAACGAACACGCCATAGGGTACCACTTTTCCAACCATTCCAATCATCTCGTATCATCATACCACACAAGCCACGTGACCACACATATCACACCGCCACACAATCACATGCCCCACATACATTTCACCATCACACAATCACACCACACAGTCACACATACCCGAACATTAATTCAACGCACCCAATTCAACCATTTCAATTCAACGCCTAGAACATGCAAATACACATTCAGGCATCAATTTCCGTCACGAGGGCAGCAACTATTCAACCTCGACACCCCCACCATTCCGCTCATAAAAATGAACATCCATAGAATCATGGTAAATCTAGGCAGTTTATACAGTGACCGAAATCCCATCAAAATAAATAGTAATCGAACTCCAAAAATTCTAAATTTTGGATATATCATAAAAAAACATCTTGATAAACATTTCTTATGAAGAACACAGAACCCGATTCAATCTACAACCATGCCTTTTTGTCCCTCGAAATCATACCAAAATCAGTTCGCTCTAACAGACTGTTTTGTCCTCAAAATGTATTTCTTTCGACACCCAAATCACCTTGAAAAGCTTTAAAATTTTTATATGTCATAGAAAAGAAAGTTTCCAACAACTTTTGTGAAGGAAGTTTATTGAAAATAGATCTGAAAAATTTTATAAAAATTCGGCAAGACAGGAAGGTCGAGATAAACAGTGTTCAGCGGTTTCAATACGGTCTGAAAATGGGTTTTCGTACGACCCAAATGGCCTCCAAAAATTTTAAATTTAAAATATGTTATACGCCAAGATGTTGGGAGCAACTTTCATGAAGAAAATTTCCTCAAATTTGACCCCCAAAATTCTCCACAAAAATAGCAAGCCGGACGGGTACAGTAGTCACGAATCCGAGAATCACACCAAACCTCACGGATTCAAACCGTAATCGCTTCATATCATCATGGCCCTATCTAACCCTCCCAAACCTCGCATTTTTCATCACCAAACCAGTCCACAACCACCAAATACTCAGCCCTCATCACAGTCCCAAAACAGCCACTAAATTCACCTAAATCGAGTCCTAAACGTGTCTAACAATACCGAGATTCAAGGTAACGTTTGGGAAAGTCACTTACTTTGAAAAGGCAGACAAACGGGCTGGAATGACCGGACTAGCGGCGGCGGGCGGCGACGAACGGCGGCTGGCGGCGCTCCTCCGGCGACGACGATCACAACAAGGAAACGAGAGAGAGAGAGAGAGAGAGAGAGAGAGAGAGAGAGAGAGAGAGAGAGAGAGAGAGAGAGAATTTCGGGAGAGAGAGGGAGAAGGAGAAGTGGCCGGGGGAAATGGGAAATGAACGAGAGGAAAAACAAATATATTAATGGGTCAAAGAAGTTTGACCAACATTTCCATAATTCCTACTTTGCCCCTCAATACTTGGCTAATATTCATCCTCATCCAAAAAGCTAGGGACAATTTAGTCCAAGGAGAAATGAATTATTGGGCTGAAATAATAATTAATTTAATCCATAATTTAATCCCCAAAATTACCCAAAATTCGAAATACCCCAAAATAGCCTAGGGGCAAAATGGTCATTTTTCTGGTCCCGAACCGAAATCCATTTTTTTGTAGAAATGAGTGTCCCCAAGGTTGGCTAAGCCAAAAACGTCATCGACCGCTCAAAATTGTCACTTTCAAAATTCTCGATTCCCTAGCCCGAATTTCAAGAAATGACTAGAATCGAACAATCGCGACTTTAGCTTATCTCTAGCTAATGGGCAGCTCATTAGGATTACGCGCTCTCGACTCGTGACCGACACTAAGTCAAATCACGTTTAATTTTGCTCGAACCAAGGCGACCCGATTGTCATGTAATTGCGAGGGTTTGTCTCTAGTTCCCTTCGGACACGATCAATCAAATAGATCGCTCTCTATTGGCACAAAACATTCCCTCGTCAATCCTCATGGTCGAAGGTCGAACCAAGGTAAATTTCTTTGGTCGTGCGAACTCAATCCCGTAATGGCCTTACCCCTAAGGTTAGCATCTCGAGAATCGTCAGTTCTGGGTGAGATTTCGCTACAAGTGCATTGGCCAAAATATTCATTTCATAAATCCCGGAAAAATGATCGAAAATTCAGACTGGTACATACACTATACCCAAAGTTACAACCACTTGAAAAAGATTATGGTCCTCATGAAAGAGTTGCTACTGATAGGTACCGTTGGGTGCATATGGCCCATTGAGGAGAATCAGGATCTTATGGGAAAACTATTAACTAGGAGGTTATTTTTAGTCACAGATTAATTGCAATCCTTGGATGCATGAATATACATAAAATGAAGTGCAATTTACGCGCCTAAATCATGATATTCATGACAAAGTTACAAGTAACATAACCGAACTTATGAGGAAAATTATCATCCTTCAAGAAGAGTTGCTAACTATAGTTAAACCCGAAATAATGAACAGTTCTAGCTGAGACCGCAGTCCTTTCATACTTAGTAGGTCGAGCTTCCAATTCCATTTTGCTGCAGTGGCATATGTAACAAAGTATTTCGACCTGATTAAGCATTGCTTTAAGATAAGATGGGCATTTATAGATCTAGATCAGCTCTCAAACATTCCAGGTGTGAAGTAAAGCACCCGTTTCCATTACAATGATGGACAACTTTCAAAAAAGCACGATGCAATGCAATCTGCTTAAAGAATGTCCCGTTGCATCCATATCCGAGATACTATGTTTGGATCTCACACCATTGCCAAAATTACAGTGAAGCTCTTGGTCATTTAAAGCATCAGAGGCATGAGAAACTGTCATCGCTGAATTTAGAACGAATAGAATGATGAAAATTTGATATGTAGAGACAATGACTGTTGGTACGAAGAAGTGAGTGGATATAGGCATGAAGAAAAACAAGAAAGAGCGCAACATGATTCCTACCCGATTTTGCACCGTTGAAGATGTTGCATTTGACAGGATCAAGGCCATAAATCTACCATCGGATAGAGCAATCTTCATACTGGCATCCCAAAATCGACGAACAAAGTTGAATAAGGACTCATGGAAATTCATCATCTTGACTTTAGTACCCTGAATTTGAAGAAAAACCCCCAAAACTTCCATTACGGTGCTCCCAGCGCCTACTTCCATTACAAAACAATCGAAATAAAAAATACTACAACGCTAAGACAGTCACCCATTCATCAATTGAAGCTAAAATCAATCAAACCAATAAAGTTCTTTATTCTTCTGCATAAACGAAAGATATGCATAATAAGTGTCGTCTGCACACAGGATATAACCTCGATGGGACTGGGAAATGCTATTACTCTATTTGCCCAAGTGCAGATTGATATCATGTCAAGGATGAAGAATCTTCCTTTATGATTGATGACGTGAAATGTACTTAGAAGGTTTTCTGATCTGTTTGGATTCCAAATTCCGATCATGATCATGAGTCAGACTACACTAGAGCATCACATCCACGTGCTTAGCCAACTTCCTCAAGATTTCTTGAACTTAAGACAGAAAACAATAGCGCTTTGTCAAGGAAAACTGCTCGTGTAAAACTGAAAATACTAATGAAAGGAGGTAAGCTCAACAGAAAAATTGCAACATATCTGTTATATCTACATTACTTGCTGGGAACAATGAATGATCTCTAGAATCAAAGTTTCGAACTGCTTCCATAATGTATCTGTCTTCGCAATTCTGTATGAGGCGCATGTGTCATTGATCTTCCTGGAATTGTTCCATTGAATTGCATCCAGTACGATCAAATGTAAAGCCCGGCTTTAGCCCTTGAGGCTCAGTCAATTTCTCACAGTATTTAACCTCCAGGATTCGTAACTTCTTACATGCTGAAAAGTCAGGTAATGTCACGATTGACTTGCACCCAGAGATATCCAACTCCTCCAGTAACTCCAGCTTATTGAGGCCTTGAATTTCAGCTAGGCTTTCGCAATTTCTTGCGATTAATCGCTTCAGACTCTCCGACTTTGAAAGGTCCAATTTTGTGATGGACTTGCGTGCGGAGATGTTCAACACCTCGAGGCATTCCAATTCGTCAAGGCCTTCGAGTTCAATATTTTTTTCCTCTCCATTGTGGCTTTCAAGGTCGAAGTATCTCACCGACTCTAAATCTTCAAAGTCATCAAGATTTGACAACTCTGTCCCTGTGGATACATCCAATGTTCGTAGGGATTTTAGCGCTTTCAGACCTTCGATTCCCATCAGACTGTAGCACTGCAGGAGCTCTAATTTTGACAAGAATTCCAAATTTGAAAGATCTGGCAATGTCTTCAACTTGTGACATTTCCAAACGCGAAGCTTCCGTAGTCTTGAGGGAAGCTTCGGGATGCTTTCAAGAGACATGCAAACATGAAGAGTGAGCTCCTTCAGGTAACTTAGGTGATAGAGGGAAGGAAGTGTGGAACTCTGACAGGTGAGTTGCAGGAAAGATAAGCCGGAAGGAAGTTCTGGCAGCAACTCAAGCCGGTCGCAGTACAATAAATCAAGGTGTTCAAGAGTTGAAAGCTTATCGATGTCTGGCAAGCGAGAGATTCTTGCTCTTCCTAAATGAAGGATCTTTAGAGAAGACAATCCACTGGTGTCAATGCAAATATCCTCTTTCAGTTTATGGCAGCCCGAGGCAACTAATTCTTGGAGTTTTCCCAATTTTCCAACAGCACTAGGTAGCTTCTCTACTGCACTACGAGAAAATCTCAGAATTTCTAAATTCTGCAATTCTTCAATGGATTCGGGTAATTCCACAACCCCCGTATATGATAAGTCCAGCTCAGTTAACAACTTCAACTTCCCAATCATGGAAGGGATCCTTTTCAACATGTAGCAGCGCACCAACGACAAGCGCTTCAATTCCACAAGGGACTGGACAGAGTCTAGAAGTTCTGGTAATCTTTTACAGGTGGCCAAGTCAAGGGTCGACAATTTCACCAGACTGCCTATTGAGCTGGGAATCTCGGTCAGCAAACAACAACCCACAGCACTAAGCATTTTCAGCTTCTTCAGAGATCCTATACATGGAGGGATTTCTTGTATATCAGTCTCATCTAAAAGAAGTTCCTCTAAATTTTCTAATTTACCCACTTCTACAGGTAGCTTCTCAAGACTCCCACACCACCTCAAGTTCAAGGAAATGAGGCCCTGGACTTTTCCGATGGAGGGATCAATTTTCTCCAAGTCCTCACAATGTTCCAGGATTAGAAATTCTAAACTTTCAAAAGCCGAGAGATCGGGGGTACTCTTCAAACGTGAGCACCTCGAAAGGTTGAGAACTTTCAACTCCTTCATCTATAAGGAACAAAACCCTTACAGGGTTAGGCACTGGAAGTAAATTATTAACTGAACATAACAAGAGAGAGAATGTGTTTCTCATATTACCTTGATTGATCTCCATCCTCCCCAATTTTCACAAGTACTGCTTGATAACTCAAGTATGAGTAATTTCTCCAAACCAATACTGGTCGGCTTAAACGAATCTGGACATCTCTCCCACCGCAGCCATCTTAATTCAGAAAACGCTTTCCTCAAATGTTGGGGAAATTTTTCTGAACTAGCATGAAGGAACCTCAACTTAGGTAAACTTCTAGGGCCCCGTTGCTTGAATAGCTTGCTTGAGCCATTTTTGTCCAGATGAAGAGCCACAATCTTTGTCGCTTCCTACAAGTAAAAATTGAGGATCATGAACACTACATTAAAAACTCGCATGGCCTCGGCATGGATTAATAACTGTCTTTGATAAAAAAAATTAAGAAGAAAAAACTAACAATTATAAGAGAGACTATAACATTCATGTGATATAAGAGAACATGGAACAAGCGAGCCAAAACGAAGTACAGAGAACTGTTACCTCAGGATTGTCCAGTATCTTCAAGGCTTCCTCGAAATCCCATATTCTACTGCCGTTCTGATATGCAATACTTCTGCCAAGATCTCTTAATTGACCCTGCATTCCTAATTCGTTATTATCCCCAATTTTTATTAGCGACAGGGATTTCAATTTATCAATTCCCATTGTCGTGCGCAATTCACAACCATCCCACATGTAGGTGGCAATCCTAGCGTCGGTTCCATCAAGCAGACACGCAATATCCAAGAATATTTCTTGTTCCCGACCCTCTAAGGTTTGAAAACTTAATTTCAGCTTCTCTTGCACTTCCGTCGGAGGTGACTTCCTTAATTCCTTCAGCATTTCTTGCCAATACTTTTCCTCCCTTTTTGTCCTCAGGAGTTCACCAATAACCACGAGAGATAAGGGTAGCCGTCCCGTAGTGGTAATGATCTCACGCGAAAGATGCGCAAATTCTTTTGGAGGAAAGTTTGTTTTGAATGCGTGTCTGCTAAACAGAATCAAAGATTCGTCGGGATTCATTTCTGTGAGTTGATAACCATGGTAAACCACAGACTTGGCTGGATCAAGGCAAATTTCTTCTTGACTTGTAAAAATGATCCTACTTCCTGACTTAGACCAACTCCCATCTTTTATCAGATTATCCAACTGGTTTTTATGGCTCACATCATCAAGAAGAATAAGGACCTTCTTGTGCTCGAATATGGACTTAAGGGTATTAATTTCAAAACCAGGTCTAGTCACGTCATGTTTATGGTGTAGTAAATCAGAGATTAGTTGACTCTGCAGACACTCTTTACTAGTGTTTCGGATATCATTAAGGAAGCTACGATGCTCAAATTTACGACAGAATTTGTTATAGATGATCTTAGCTAGAGTCGTCTTACCGACGCCTCCCAGCCCGTAAATTCCAATGATTTGCGTGTCAGTGAATGCATCAATGTCTGCCAATCTCATAATCTCCTTCACATGATATTCTGTTCCAACCAAGTGCTCAGAAACATGTAGCTCCAAATACTTTTGCTGCTCTTGTAGCACAGTTTGGATAACGTCTTTTACTAATACTGCTTCACGCCTGTCAAAGAACACAACACATAAGAACTTCATGGTTCTGCTAATAAGGATTAAGGACAATAATGATGCTTCTTCAAGAAAGGATCTAAAGATAATAAAACGAAGTTTTTGGTGAAAATGAAGTACCCGTGCTTATAATTCTCTGATTCCCAGACTTTCAATGAGCAAACTTCCTTGAGCACTTTTTGGACTGTCTCCCGGTCAAAATGCTCCTTAATTAAATCGAAGGCATCTCCAAATCTCCCTGTCAGTTGTCTCACATTGTCCGTCGTCACTTTGTAAAGTATCGGAAAGACAACTTGTCCTCTACTCCTCCTGGACTCCATTATATGGATGAGCTCGCGGAGGCACCATTTGCTGGAAGCATAATTTTCCGAGATAACAGGTATCGAAATCTTTGAGTGCTGGACTGCATCAATAATTGCCGTGGGAAAGTGATCGCCAATGTGGAGACTTTCTTCATCTCTGAACACTAAATCTGGCGGCATGACTCCTACCTCAACAAGTCCTCGATAGAGGTGATCGACAAAGCCTTTACGAGTATCCGGGCCTCTGAAGCTCAGGAATATATCGTAGTTATATTCTGTCTTAGAGGTCGACGAACTAGATGCTCCCAGACCGGCTTCTCCAGAGTTACTTGGTTCTGCAGAGGTACTTGTTTCTGGAGAGGTCGATGAGTTGGATGGACCAAAGCTCTGATGTTCTGCAATGTTAGTTTCAGCTGGAGTGGTGGCTGTCGAAGCAGATGCTTCATGACCGGTTTCTTCATCTGGACCGTTCAACAGGTTAGCTGGCCCATAACGCGCGTCTCCTGCAGAGTTACTTGCTTCTGGAGTGGTTGACGAGTTAGATGGACTAAAGCTCCGATGACCCGCACGGTCGCTTCCGGCTGGAGAGATCAACAAACCGGATGCTTCTTGTTCTGCAGAATCACTTCCGGCTGGAGAGGTCAACGAGATAGATGGACCAAATCTCCAACATAAGTTAATTTCTCCTGGATTGGTGGCTGTCGAAGCAGATGCTTCGAGACTGGTTTCTTCAGCTGGACTGCTCAACGGGTTAGCTGGCCCATAACTCGCAGCTCCTGCAGAGTTACTTGCTTCTGGAGTGGTTGACGAGTTAGATGGACTAAAGCTCCGATGACCCACAGGGTCGCTTCCAGCTGGAGAGATCAACAAACCAGATGCTTCTTGTTCTGCAGAATCACTTCCGGCTGGAGAGGTCAACGAGATAGATGGACCAAATCTCCAACATAAGTTAATTTCTCCTGGATTGGTGGCTGTCGAAGCAGATGCTTCGAGACTGGTTTCTTCAGCTGGACTGCTCAACGGGTTAGCTGGCCCATAACTCGCATCTCCTGCAGAGTTACTAGCAGCTGGAGAGGCTCCAGAATCTGTATGTCGTACACCATCGTTTGTCCTTGCACCCCTTCTCTTCTTGAGAAAGATATACGTTGATGCACAGAGAAAAATGAACGCGAGAAAATGCCCGAAGAGTACATCGTCAGGGCATCCCATTTTGCTCTATTAAGGCGGGAAAACACAATGATCTCCTTGTCGACCAAGAAGAATCAGAGATGTATGTATATGGAGAGCTTTCCTGTTTCACTTTTTTCTTTGGTTTTTTTTCCTGTACCAGCGAGTATCACTGGTGAACCTTGCCGGCCACGAAGGCCTCGCTCACGGCCGGTGGGGCCCCAAAAGCCCTGGCCAAGGCCATCGTGGCCTCGCCGGCCAAGGGCGAGGGCTGTCTCACCCACGACTGGAGAGGCCACAAAGGCCCTTTCCCGCGGTTGGTGAGCCTATGTTGGCCTTGCCCAGGACCTTCGTGGTCAGCATGGGTCACCGGTGACATTCGCCGACAAAGAAAAAAAGCACAAAAAAAGGGAAAAAAAATTCAAAACATTCAAAAACAAAAAATTGAAAAAACATTAAAATATTATTAAAAATTGTCCACGTTAGCGATTTTGGGTCAAAATTGGCCAGATGGACTTAATTAACAAAAAAAATGAAAAGATTTAGAACTCAATTGACAAAATTTAAAGATTTATGAGTGAATTAATAAAAGTGCAATATATTTAGAACTTTTTTGGACAATTTTTCCGCCCAATTGGAGACTATCACTGCTGCACTTACAACTCTATAATGTGTAGCCGAAATTCATCGAACAAACATTCCCACGAATTTTGAAGGACACAATCCTTAACTTTAGGAACCCTAGCTTTCACGTATGACTTCAATAGCGCCTCGTCTTTCATTTTCTTGTGAAAGCATAGATTGTAATATCTCCCCAATACTTCGCTACTATTAACCGGTGATTTCCAATAAATGTTTCGTTGGAAGACAAGAATTCCGGTAAATAATTTAATGTAAAGATGCCATCGTCTTGGTGCAAAGGACTTGAATCGGAGGAATAAAGGCTAACGCGGACAAAACATTAGGCGGAAGATTCGGGGAACTTTACTGATCGATTGACGCGGGTGCTTTTAAGCTCTTTCCTTTTCCTTTTGGTCTGCTAAAGGCAACCAGTGCGCTGCACATGGCCTTGGAGACTCGGACAGAAGAGTGGTAGGGCCGGATGAGGAAAATAATTGATGACTGCTCTTTAGTAATGTGTGATGGTGGTTGTCGTCTCTACCATGTCCTCGATTCAACTGGGAAGTCAGAATGGTCGACGGAATTGAACGTGGTATGTATGGGCATGATGATCAGTTGTCTTGTATAAATAAAATCGCAAAACCAATAGTGCTGACGTCATGTGGGCCAACAATCAAAGAAAAGTAAGTAATAACGTGAGTGTGTGATGGTTAAATTTAATATCTTTTGGGAAAGTTGGGCATTTCGTCATAGTTGCGGGCCTCTTTTGATATTTTAATATTTTAATATTTTTTAATATTTTCGAAATTTTAATATTTTAATAATATTGACACGTGGTCATTTGGTCGGCGCCACGTCAACCCCGGCGGCCACGTCGTCGCCGACCGGAAAAATGGATTTGAATTGGCTTATTTGTAAAAGGTTTAGAATTTGAATTGGCACAATTCAAAAGGTTTAGGACTTTTTGGTAATTTTCCCCAAAGTTACAAGTAACATAACCGAACTTCTGAGGAAAATCATCATCCTTCAAGAAGAGTTGCTAACTATTGTTAAACCCGAAATAATGAACAGTTCTAGCTAAGACCGCGGTCCTTTCATACTTAGTAGGTCGAGCTTCCAATTCCGTTTTGCTGCAGTGGCATCTGTAACAAAGTATTTCGACCTGATTAAGCAATGCTTTAAGATAAGATGAGCATTTATAGATCCAGATCAGCTCTCAAACATTCCAGGAGTGAAGTAAAGCACGTGTTTCCATTACAATGATGGACAACTTTAAAAAAAGCACGATGCAATGCAATCTGCTTAAAGAACGTCCTGTTGCAACCATATCCGAGATATTATGTTTGGATCTCACACCATTGCCAAAATTACAGTGAAGCTCCTGATCATTTAAAGCATCAGAGGCATGAGAAACTGTCATCGCTGAATTTAGAACAAACAGAATGATGAAAATTTGATATGTAGAGACAATGACTGATGGTACAAACAAGAGAGATGGATATAGGCATGAAGAAAAACAAGAAAAAGAGCGCAACATGATTCCTACCCGATTTTCCACCGTTGAAGATGTTACATTTGACAGCATCAGGGCCATAAATATCTACCATCGGATAGAGCAATCTTCATATTGGCATCTCAAAATCGACGAGCAAAGTTGAAGAAGGATTCATGGAAATTCATCATCTCAACTTTAGTACCCTGAATTTGAAAAACCCCCAAAACTTCCATTACGGTGCTCCCAGCGCCTACTTCCATTACAAAACAACCGAAATAAAAATTACTAAACGCTAAGACAGTCATCCATTCATCAATTGAAGCTAAAATCAATCAAACCAATAAAGTTCTTTATTCTTCTGCATAAATGAAAGATATGCATAATAAGTGTCGTCTGCGCACAGAATATAACCTCGATGGGACTGGAAAATGCTATTACTCTATTTGCCCAACTGCAGATTGATATCATGTCAAGGATGAAGAATCTTCCTTTATTATTGATGACGTGAAATGTACTTAGAAGGTTTTCTGATCTGTTTGGATTCCAAATTCCGATCATGATCATGAGTCAGACTACACTAGAGCATCACATCCACGTGCTTAGCCAACTTCCTCAAGATTTCTTGAACTTAAGACAGAAAACAATAGCGCTTTGTCAAGGAAAACTGCTCATATAAAACTGAAAATATTAACGAAAGGCGGTAAGCTCAACAGAAAAATTGCAATATATCTGCTATATCTACATTACTTGCTGGGAACAATGAATTATCTCCAGAATCAAGGTTTTGAAGTGCTTTCATAATGTATCTGTCTTCACAATTCTGTATGAGGCGCATGTGTCATTGATCTTCCTGAAATTGTTCCATTGACTTGCATCCAGTACGATCAAATGTAAAGCCCGGCTTTAGCCCTTGAGGCTCCGTCAATTTCTCACAGTATTTAACCTCCAGGATTCGTAATTTCTTACATGCTGAAAAGTCAGGTAATGTCACGATTGACTTGCACCCAGAGATATCCAACTCCTCCAGTAACTCCAGCTTATTAAGGCCTTGAATTTCAGTTAGGCTTTTGCAATTTCTTGCGATTAATCGCTTCAGTCTCTCCGACTTTGAAAGGTCCAATTTTGTGATGGACTTGTGTGCAGAGATGTTCAACACCTCGAGGCATTCCAATTCGTCAAGGCCTTGAGTTCAATATTTTTTCCTCTCCATTGTGGCTTTCAAGGTCGAAGTATCTCACCGACTCTAAATCTTCAAAGTCATCAAGATCCAACAACTCTGTCCCTGTGGATACATCCAATGTTCGTAGGGATTTTAGCACTTTCAGACCTTCGATTCCCATCAAACTGTAGCACTGCAGGAGCTCTAATTTTGACAAGGATTCCAAATTTGAAAGATCTGGCAATGTCTTCAACTTGTGACATTTCCAAACGCGAAGCTTCTGTAGTCTCGAGGGAAGCTTCGGGATGCTTTCAAGAGACATGCAAACATGAAGAGTGAGCTCCTTCAGGTAACTTAGGTGATAGAGGGAAGGAAGTGTGGAACTCTGACAGGTGAGTTGCAGGAAAGATAAGCCGGAAGGAAGTTTTGGCAGCAACTCAAGCCGGTCGCAGTACAATAAATCAAGGTGTTCAAGAGTTGAAAGCTTATCGATGTCTGGCAAGCGAGAGATTCTCGCTCTGCCTAAATGAAGGATCTTTAGAGAAGACAATCCACTGGTGTCAATGCAAATATCCTCTTTCAGTTTATGGCAGCCCGAGGCAACTAATTCTTGGAGTTTTCCCAATTTTCCAACAGCACTAGGTAGCTTCTCTACTGCACTACGAGAAAATCTCAGAATTTCTAAATTCTGCAATTCTTCAATGGATTCGGGTAATTCCATGACCCCCGTATATGATAAGTCCAGCTCAGTTAACAACTTCAACTTCCCAATCATGGAAGGGATCCTTTTCAACATGTAGCAGCGCACCAACGACAAGCGCTTCAATTCCACAAGGGACTGGACAGAGTCTAGAAGTTCTGGTAATCTTTTACAGGTGGCCAAGTCAAGGGTCGACAATTTCACCAGACTGCCTATTGAGCTGGGAATCTCGGTCAGCAAACAACAACCCACAGCACTAAGCATTTTCAGCTTCTTCAGAGATCCTATACATGGAGGGATTTCTTGTATATCAGTCTCATCTAAAAGAAGTTCCTCTAAATTTTCTAATTTACCCACTTCTTCAGGTAGCTTCTCAAGACTCCCACACCACCTCAAGTTCAAGGAAATGAGGCCCTGGACTTTTCCGATGGAGGGATCAATTTTCTCCAAGTCCTCACAATGTTCCAGGATTAGAAATTCTAAACTTTCGAAAGCCGAGAGATCGGGGGTACTCTTCAAACGTGAGCACCTCGAAAGGTTGAGAACTTTCAACTCCTTCATCTATAAGGAACAAAACCCTTACAGGGTTAGGCACTGGAAGTAAATTATTAACTGAACATAACAAGAGAGAGAATGTGTTTCTCATATTACCTTGATTGATCTCCATCCTCCCCAATTTTCACAAGTACTGCTTGATAACTCAAGTATGAGTAATTTCTCCAAACCAATATTGGTCGGCTTAAACGAATCTGGACATCTCTCCCACCGCAGCCATCTTAATTCAGAAAATGCTTTCCTCAAATGTTGGGGAAATTTTTCGGAACTAGCATGAAGGAACCTCAACTTAGGTAAACTTCTAAGGCCTCGTTGCTTGAATAGCTTGCTTGAGCCATTTTTGTCCAGATGAAGAGCCACAATCTTTGTCGCTCCCTACAAGTAAAAATTGAGGATCATGAACACTACATTAAAAACTCACATGGCCTCGGCATGGATTAATAACTGTCTTTGATAAAAAAAAATTAAGAAGAAAAAACTAACAATTATAAGAGAGACTATAACATTCATGTGATATAAGAGAACATGGAACAAGCGAGCCAAAACGAAGTACAGAGAACTGTTACCTCAGGGTTGTCCAGTATCTTCAAGGCTTCCTCGAAGTCCCATATTCTACTGCCAGAACGACTTGCGATACTTCTGCCCAGTTCTCTTAATTGACCCTGCATTACTAATTTCTTATCATCCCCAATTTTTATTAGCGACCGGGATTTCAATTTAGCGATTCCCATTGTCGGCCAAAATTTACAATCTTTCCACATGTAGGTGGCAATCCTAGCGTCCGTTCCATCAAACAGACACGCAATATCCAAGAATATTTCTTTTCCTCATCCGCTAAGGTATCATAACTTATAATACTCAACTTTTCTCGCACTTTCGTCAGAGATGTCGCCTTTAATTCCTCCAGAATTTCTTCCCAATATTGTTTTTCTCTCGTTGTCCTCAGGAGTTCACCAACAATCACGAGAAAGAAGGGTAGCCCTCCCGTAGTCTTAATGATCTCATCAGAAAGAAACACAAACTCTTTCGGAGGAAAGTTCGTGTTGAATGCGTGTCTGCTAAACAGTTCCAAAGAGTTTTTGTTATCCATTTCTGCGAGTCTATACCCATGGTAAACCCCAGACATGGCTTGATCAAGGCGAATTTCTTCTCGACTTGTAAAAATGATCCTACTTCCCGACTTAAACCAACTCCCGTCTTTTATCAGAGCATCCAACTGATTTCTATCTTTCACATCATCAAGAAGAATAAGGACCTTCTTGTCCTTAAATGTGGATTCTAGGGTACTAACTTCAAAACCAGATCTAGACACGTCATTTTTACGGTGTAGTAAATTAGAGATTAGTTGACTCTGCAGACGCTGAATATTTTTGTTTCTAATATCCTCAAGGAAGCTGTAACGCGCAAATTTACCAGAGAACTTGTTATAGATGATCTTAGCTAGAGTGGTCTTACCCACCCCTCCCAGTCCGTAAATTCCAATGATTCGCGTGTCAGTGAAAGCATCAGTGTCTTCCAATCTCATAATCTCCTTCACATGATCTTCTGTTCCGACCAAGTGCTCGGAAACAGGTAGCTGCAAATACTTTTGCTGCTCTTTTAGCACTGCTTCGATAACGTCATTTACTAATCCTGATTCATGCCTGTCAAAGAACACAACACATAAGAACTTCATGGCTCTACCAATGAGGATTAAGGAACATAATGGTGCTTCTTCAATAAAGGATCTCAAGACAATAAAACGAAGTTTTTGGTGAAAACGAAGTACCTATAATTATCTGATAGAAATGCTATCAATGTACAAACTTCCTTGAGTACTTTTGGCCCTTTCTCGACGATCTCCTTGTCAAAATCCTTCTCATTTAAATGGAAGGCATGTCCAAAACTCCCTTTCAGGTGTCTCACTTCGTCCGGTGTCACTTTGTAAAGTATCGGAAAGACAACTTGTCCTCTCCTCCTCCTGGACTCCATTATATGGATGAGCTCGCGGAGGCACCATTTGCTGGAAGCATAATTTTCCGAGATAACAGGGATCGAAATCTTTGAGTGCCTGACTGCATCAATAATTGCCGTGGGAAAGTGATCACCAATGTGGAGACTGTCTTCATCTCTGAACACTAAATCTGGCGGCATGACTCCTACCTCAACAAGTCCTTGATAGAGGTGACCGACGAAGCCTTTACGAGTATCCGGGCCTCTGAAGCTCAGGAATATATCGTACTTATGTTCTGTCTTAGAGGTCGACGAACTAGATGCTCCCAGACCGGCTTCTCCAGAGTTACTTGGTTTTGGAAAGCTCAAGGGATTAGCTGGAGCTGAACTCGCACCTTCTGCTGAAGTACTTGTTTCTGGAGAGGTCGATGAGTTGGATGGACCAAAGCTCTGATGTTCTGCAATATTGTTAGTTTCAGCTGGAGTGGTGGCTGTCGAAGCAGATGCTTCAAGACCAGTTTCTTCATCTGGACCGTTCAACAGGTTAGCTGGCCCGTAACGCGCGTCTCCTGCAGAGTTACTTGCTTCTGGAGTGGTTGACGAGTTAGATGGACTAAAGCTCCGATGACCCGCACGGTCGCTTCCAGCTGGAGAGATCAACAAACCAGATGCTTCTTGTTCTGCAGAATCACTTCCGGCTGGAGAGGTCAACAAGATAGATGGACCAAATCTCCAACATAAGTTAATTTCTCCTGGATTGGTGGCTGTCGAAGCAGATGCTTCGAGACTGGTTTCTTCAGCTGGACTGCTCAACGGGTTAGCTGGCCCATAACTCGCGTCTCCTGCAGAGTTACTTGCTTCTGGAGTGGTTGACAAGTTAGATGGACTAAAGCTCCGATGACCCGCAGGGTTGCATCCAGCTGGAGAGATCAACAAACCAGATGCTTCTTGTTCTGCAGAATCACTTCCGGCTGGAGAGGTCAACGAGATAGATGGACCAAATCTCCAACATAAGTTAATTTCTCCTGGATTGGTGGCTGTCGAAGCAGATGCTTCGAGACTGGTTTCTTCAGCTGGACTGCTCAACGGGTTAGCTGGCCCATAACTCGCATCTCCTGCAGAATTACTTGCTTCTGGAGTGGTTGACGAGTTAGATGGACTAAAGCTCCGATGACCCGCACGGTCGCTTCCAGCTGGAGAGATCAACAAACCAGATGCTTCTTGTTCTGCAGAATCACTTCCGGCTGGAGAGGTCAACGAGATAGATGGACCAAATCTCCAACATAAGTTAATTTCTCCTGGATTGGTGGCTGTCGAAGCAGATGCTTCGAGACTGGTTTCTTCAGCTGGACTGCTCAACGGGTTAGCTGGCCCATAACTCGCATCTCCTGCAGAGTTACTAGCAGCTGGAGAGGCTCCAGAATCTGTATGTCGTACACCATCGTTTGTCCTTGCACCCCTTCTCTTCTTGAGAAAGATATACGTTGATGCACAGAGAAAAATGAATGCGAGAAAATGCCCGAAGAGTACATCGTCAGGGCATCCCATTTTGCTCTGTTAAGGCGGGAAAACACAATGATCTCCTTGTCGACCAAGAAGAATCAGAGATGTATGTATATGGAGAGCTTTTTAGCACGATATGTTTACTTATCTCTGTTCCGCGTTTATAGTGTTGCTGGTAAAGAGGGAAAAAAAAGGGCAGGGGAAGGTAAGGTGGGAAGATGACTACTCGAATCTCTCAAAGTCTTTTCATTTTGTGTTAGTTCAAATACAATATGATTAGTTGGGGGAAACTAGATGCTTCGAGTCCTGAGAACGTGAAAGCTATTGGTCATCGGATTTGTCTCTCTGTATGATACGGAAACGATAAAAATGCCTTCCTGTTGCCCAAGAAGAAAAATAAGTAAGTTGGACAGGACTTGTAGTACTTGCTTTCTGGCAAAAGTGCGCAGCTTCCTGAACGGGTCTGGATGGATGTGAGCGTGAAATAGTTGACTAATTGTTCCGAGAGGCTCATGCACACGAAAGCTTATTAAGGGCGTGTTTAGCAATCATTCTATTCCGGAAAGTTTATTTTGCTAAAAAATAATTCTTTTTGATTCCGTGCTCCGAAATAATTTCTAAGCATTTGAAAACCTTTAGTAACTGTCCAAAATTTCTATTCTTGAAATAGAAAAAAGCAATCGTCGTTTAGTATAGAACCGCACAAAATTTTTTTTTATTAATATTTTTGAATTTTTAATATTTCCTTCTTTTTATTCTTTTTTTTTCTTCCCCTTTTCCTTCCTTGACCATGGCTAGTCGCCGGCCACAAGCAAGGGCCACCCTCGCCTGCGCCAGTGAGGGCTAGACCCTCGCCACCACCCTCGCCGAATCCGGTGAGGGTCGCCCTTGGCAAATCCTCGCAGCGGCCCGCCGCCGTGCCACGAGCCACAACCGGATCCGGCAGGGGCGGTGGGAGGGTCCCCCGGCCGGTGGTCGCCGGCCGTGACGTTGCTCACCTACTGCCTGTGGCCTGTATCGCCAACCAGGGGCGAGGGGGAGTCGTGAATTTCAGAGGTGGAGCGATGAGGAGGAGAGGGAGAGAGGGAGACGCGAGCGCGACAGAGGGCGAGATAGGGCTTTTGCTTTTTAGGGCCAAAACCAAAGTGTTTATTTAAGTTCGGTTCGATCCGACCTGATCCAAGCCGAATTGAAAAACAAAATTGATTAATTTTGATTATCCGAGCAAACTCGAAACCGAAGGCAAAATGTATGAAATTTTCGGTTCTATTCGGTTCGGTTCGGTTCGTATCTCGATTCCGTTCTGACACCCCTGACTTCAATAGCTCCTCCTCTTCATTTTCTTGTGAAAGCACCTATTGTACGTCTCCCAAATAGTCCCTTACTATTTCCTACATAGTAGCCTCGATAGTGGACGTTGATTTATGATAATTGTTGTCGTCAAAGACAAGAATTCCTGTTTCCCTTTTTTCTTTGGTTTTTTTACCTGTACTAGCGAGGATCATTAGCGAACCTTGCCGGCCACGAAGGCCTCGCTCACAGCCGGTGGGGCCCCAAAAGCCCTAGGCAGGTCATGAGGCCACGAAGGCCTCGCTCACGGCCAGTGGGGCCCCAAAAGCCTTGGGCGAGACCATCGTGGCCTCGCCGGCCACGGGCGAGGGCTGTCTCGCCCACGACTGGAGAGGCCGCAAAGGCCCTTTCCCGTGGTTGGTGAGGCCGTGTTGGCGTTGCCCAGGCCTTCGTGGTCAGCATGGGTCGCCAGTGACATTCGCCGGCAAAGAAAAAAAGCACAAAAAAAGGGAAAAAAATTCAAAACATTCAAAAAACAACAAAAAAAAAGAAAAAATATTAAATTATTATTAAAAATTATCTACGTTAGCGATTTTGGGTCAAAATTGGCCAGATTGACTTAATTGACAAAGAAAATGAAAAGATTTAGGACTCAATTGACAAAATTTAAAGATTTATGACTAAATTGACAAAAGTGCAATATATTTAGAACTTTTTTGGACAATTTTTCCGCCCAATTGCAGACTATCACTGCTGCACTTATAGCTCTATAATGTGTAGCCGAAATTCATCGAACAAACACTCCCACGAATTTTGAAGGACACAATCCTTAACTTTAGGAATCCTAGCTTTAACGTTAGCTTTCACGTATGACTTCAACAGCGCCTCGTCTTTCATTTTCTTGTGAAAGCATAGATTGTAATGTCTCCCCAATACTTCCCTACTATTAACCGTTGATTTCCAATAAATGTTTCGTTGGAAGACAAGAATTCCGGTAAATAATTTAATGTAAAGATGCCATCGGCCTGGTGCAGAGGACTTGAATTGGAGGAATAAAGGCAAACGCAGACAAAACATTAGGCGGAAGATTCGGTGAACTTACTGATCGATTGTCGCGGGTGCTTTTAAGCTCTTTCCTTTTCCTTTTGGTCAGCTAAAGGCAACCAGTGCGTTGCACACGGCCTTGGAGACTCAGACAGAAGAGTGGTAGGGCCGGATGAGGAAAATAATTGATGACTGCTCTTTAGTAATGTGTGATGGTGGTTGTCGTCTCTAGACTCTCTACCGTGTCCTCGATTCGACTGGGAAGTCAGAATGGTCGACGGAATTGAACGTGGTATGTACAGGCATTATGATCAGTTGTCTTGTATAAAAAAAATCGCAAAACCAATAGTGCTGACATCATGTAGGCCAAAAATCAAAGAAAAGTAAGTAATAACGTGAGTATGCGATAGTTAAATTTAATATCTTTTGTCATTTATTAAAGTTCATTAGTTAATTAAAAGCAAATTGTCGATGTGCTTGCACAAGAAAAAAAAAAGAGCATAGTTGGTTAGAGCTATGAATTGACGTGTCGCACGGAACTTGAATTAGAGGGGACAAAGGCTACGCGGACAAAACTTCAGGCTGGACTATTCGGGGGAGGAACGTACTGATTGATCTTTGTTGGGTGCTTGAAGCCCTCTTCCTTTTTCATTTGAACAGCTAGAGGCAACCAGTGTGTTTGACATTGACACCAAAAAGAAGAGGGTTCATGGCTTTGGAGACTCGGAAAGAAGAGCGGTAGGGTCGGATGGAAAAGTAACAAACGTACATGTGTTTACAATGAGACACATACGTTTCTTTACAGCTCGCTCAAGCACTGTGAATTCACAATGAGAGAGGGTTAAATACCCATATGCAAAATTAGCTAAAATTAAATATGGATGGCGTCTATATTTGTAAAGGAAAACGTAGCCCATCATGCGGTAATCCATAATATAAGTTTTTTGGTGCATGCAGAGGAAGCCTCTAAGGAGTAGACATACGGCCACCTAACTCAATTTGCCTTTTGTTTTCTCCTTTTTTCTTCAATTTTCAGACCATGTCCTATTTTGTGTTGCTTGCTTCCTTTCAAAAATTACGCAAGAAAAATTATAAACAAGTGGACACATGAGGTCCCAAAATTAAAACTGGTTATCATAAAAAATTCGCGAAAACCAATATTACTTAGAACAGTCGAGCCAAAAAGTTAAAGCAAAGAAGTAAAAACATTTCTTTCCCTCGTGGACGAGCCAACTCTCTTTTTCTTTCTATTTGTGAAGCTTTGCATTCCTAAGCTTTCTAATGCCCTAATTACAGGCACCAATCTACTGCTCAATTGGAGACTATCACTGCTCCACTTACAGCTACACAAGGGAAATGTGTAGCCAGAATTCTTGAACAGACATTTATACGTTCAACCACAAAGTCTGAAGTCCACAAATTTTGAAAGACGCAATCCTTAACTTTTAGGAATCTCAGAGCCTATTTGGTAACACCACTATTTCTCTATTTTTTTATTCTTTTGTTCCATGGAATAGAAAAGAACAGAAATTCGTTTCATAACGTCAGTTAATTCATGTATGACTTCAAGAGCGCCTCGTCTTTCATTTTCTTGTGAAAGCATAGATTGTAATGTCTCTCAAATAGTTCCCTACTATTAACCGTTGATTTCCAATAAATGTTTCCGTGGAAGACATTGATTCCCAAATAGCAAAACCTGCTGGTGTATAAATGTCAATGATAACAAAATTAGCTAATTTCAATCCACATTGATTACTAATGATAATTTCCATGGAAGACAAGACTTCCGGTAAATAATTTAATGCAAAGATGCCACCGGCTTGGTGCAAAGGACTTGAATCGGAGGAATAGAGGCAAACGCGGACAAAACATTGGGCGGAACGATTCGGTGAACATACTGATTGATTCACGTGGGTGCTTCTGAGCTCTGTCCTTTTCCTTTGGGTCAGCTGAAGGTAACCAGTGCGTTGCACATGGCCTTGGAGACTCGAAAAGTAGGGTGGTAGGGCCGGATGAGGAAAATAATGGTCCTCAAGAGATCCCCACCGTTAGACTTACTATTTGCTACATATAGTAGCCTACAGACGTTGATTTCTAGATCCAACGACGACCCTGCTGCACAGAAGTTCATTTCGAGGAAATGAGTCTCCGCGGACAAAAACTTCCCGCGGACGTTTCCGGGAACATGCCGATTGTGTCAGTGCCTTAAGCTCTTTCCTTTTTCTTTTGGACTAGCAACCCGTGCGTTTCACGTTGACACTAATAAAAGGAAGAGGTTCATGATGGCCTCGGAGACTCGGAAAGAAAGGCTGGTGGGGCCGGACGAGAAAAATAATTGACGAATGCTTTTCGGGAATGTACAAGCATTTAGGAAATACCTGAATTCATTGGGGATTTGAACTACGGGAAAATTTTATGCATTGCTGAAAATGAGAAATTGGGTAATTTACCTATTACTCCGAGCAAGGTGGGCAAAAAACGTAACTCAGTCTTATTATATGATAAAAATCGTGTAATTGGTTATGTACGCGGATGGTAATTTTACAAACAAAGCCAGCAAAGGCAATCGTAAGTTATCGACATCTTTAGAAATTTACCTCTCAAACAAAAACCTAGTGGTAAATATAGCAGGCTTCCAGTGAAGCCGATGATTTACCGAAAGAGATCCAATTTTATGATAGCGAGCGGAGTAAGGAATGTTTTAATTTTTATGTTCAATGTAAGTTATCTATTTATGTAAAAGCTTATCATTCAAAGTAAAAACTTATGTGTGAAAATAGTGAGTTACGAGTGAAATTGATATTTTTTCGACTTATGCTCGCTTTTAGATATTTCACTTTCTTTTTGGGCCAACTTATAGATGTTTCACTCGTTAAAAAAAATTGGGATCATATATATCATCTATAATATATGTATCCAACATTAATTGGATCGAGTAAAGGGCCCTCAAACCGTGCATATCGATTATGACAGGTGTTAACTTCAGATTTTGATGGGACCGAACGGAACTAAGCACCTAATGGCAGGGCATAATATCTCCAAGAGTTATCTTGTTCTATTGAAATCGGCAAACAAGAAGTCTTCACTCCCCATAAAGTGGCAAGGGAAATGACAGTCATAATTCTTACACTTTGGCTCAACGTGTAATGTTATCCTTGGACTTTTTAGTTATTTAAAGTGGTCATTGAACTATTCTAAAATGGTCAATCTAATACCTAAACCTTCAATTTGTTTAATCTAGTTTCTCACAAGATCAATTAAGTCATTCTATACTATTCACAATTTTCCGTAATTACACTATTACCCAGACTTTTTAATATCTTTCCATTTTGATCAATTTCCTAAATCAACAAAAAGATATGCTATCTTTCCATTGCCTTTTTATCTTCTTCTTTTTTTGTCTTTATAAGTATTATGATAATTTTATTTAAATATAATTTAGCTTATGATCTCAACAACAGGAAAAGTAGAACCTCCTTTTTGGTCGTGCTAGGTTAATATTGCTGCTTTTTTAAGAATAAATGTTTTCATAAGGATATCTAAAGAAGATATTTAATTTCTTTGCAGATAATCGTATTTATATTAATCTTGAATCTCGATCCTTATTTTTAGAGAGATAAATTTTCAAGCTTTCATGTTTTGTGTTTTCATAATTAAATTTAGTAATATCTGCATGTTAGGAAATTAAAAAAAAAGGAATATCAACTCGATAGAAACTGTAAATGAGGTTCTGCCTTTCCTTTTTTTTTTTATTATAGAAAGCATAAGCCAAATGTATATAAATGAAAATAGCATAATATTTGCAAAAATCATGGGAATATAGCTATTAAGTTCTTTTCTTTCTTTCATTTTCTTCCTGGCTTCTAGATACAATGTTAATACCGTGGCAAAAAAGAGACAACCATTAAAACGTTAAACGATCCTCCCATGCGGATCACGGGTTAGCAAAACGTGTTGGTGTATAAATGTCAATGATGACAAAATTAGCTAATGTCAATCCACATTGATTACTAATAATAATTTCCATGGAAGATAAGACTTCCGGTAATTAATTTAATGCAAAGATGCCACCGGCTCGGCGCAAAGGACTTGAATTAGAGGAACAAAGACAAAAGCGGGAGAAAACTTTAGGCGGAAGATTCGGTGAAGATACTACTGATTTATTGACGTGGGTACTTTTAGCTCTTTTCCTTTTCCTTTTTTGACTCCAAAAGCCAAACCGGTATGTTTAACGTGGCCTTAGAGACTCGGAAAGAAGATTGGTAGGGCCGGATGAGAAAAATAATTGATGACCGCTTTTTTAGTAATGTGAAACTGATAGTGCACAATGTGTTCCACGTGTCTATCTAAGGAAGTATGAACGGATCCGACCCACGTCTTTAAATTATAAAGAAATAGCGTGGATGACAAAGTGTCGTATGTGAAAAAGCCAGTAAGGATCGAGGATAGAATGGAACAAGTGCTGCGGAATAAGACAATTTCGATGGTTAAAGTAATTTGGGAACACCATGGAAAGGCACGGAAGGTAACCGTGGGAAAATGAAGAATTGATGCTAGACAAAAAATAATAACCGTTGCAAAATTACAGCGGTTATTATCTTCTCTTTTTTTAAAAAAAAATTTTCTTCTCAATTTTTTCTTATAAATACTCACACAATTCTCTCAATACTCACACAATTCTCTCAAATTCTCTCAAATTCTCTTCTCTCAAGTCTTAATTTTTCTCAATACTAAAATTCTCTCCAATTGCCAATTCTCTTAAATTCTTCCAATTCTCAATCCACGCAATTCTTTCTTAATTCTCCCAATTAATCCGCTCAATTCTCTCAATCCACTCGAAAAATGGCAAGTGGAAGTCGAGTGTCATCGGCAAAGGTAAGAATATCGCGACGGAATCCCATCATTCTTTTGATCCTCGTGAATATGCAGATTTTCAAGATGATGAAATCAACATTTTTCCCGATATGGAGCGCGTCCCAACTCAAGAAAGTTTTAATCCTCCGGAGAAATATCTACAACAAAGGAAGCGGGCGAGAATTTACATCCGACATTTGGAATCACTTCAATTAAAAAACGGAAAGGTTTGATATTGGTGAAAAAAGGTATGATATAATTTGTAAATATTGTGGGAAAATATATAAATATACTGGTGGACAAGGATATGGAACATTTAAACGACATCTTAGAAGCAAACATCCAACCAAAGCGGGAATCGATATCGAGGCAACAACAAATTTCCGGAATGCGTTAATCCTAACACTTCCCCTTTATTTCGTTTTAATGAAAAAACTTATAGGGAAGAATTAGGCAAATTTATTTCCGTTGAGCATTTAGCATTTAATTTTGGAGAAAGATTTGGTTTTAATGAATTTGTACAAAATGCATGTGCTCCACAAGCAAAAGCGTGTTTCTAGAAATTCAGTTAAACGATCAATTAAAGATCTTTACAAAAAAGGAAAAAAAGATTTACAAAACTTTTTTATGTAATTTAATGGATGCGTGCATATAGGTAGTGACATTTGGAGTGATCCTTGGCAAAGTCATTCTTACATGGGCATAACATGTCATTGGATAGATGTGAGTGGAGTATTCAAAAAGAGTCATTGCATTTAGAGTTTTCGATGATAATCATCGGCAAATAATATTTATAGATTAATTAGGCAAATTTTAGAAGAATATTATTTGCTTAACAAAATTTTTTCAATTGGTTTTGATAAATGCTGCAGCAAATACCGCTTCAATTGTCGAGTTAGAAAATATTTGTAAACCCGCTTTTGGCGGAAAATTTTTCACGTTAGATGTGCTTGTCATGTTTTAAATTTATGTGTACAAGATGGTTTGAAAACTCTCGATATTTTTCTTCAACCAATAAAAACGGCGATTCAATTTTTATGGAAACATCCCAAAAAATGAGAGAATGGGGTAAATTTTGTAGAGAAAATGGCGGAAGGCCAAAAAGATTTCAAAAGATGTTCCAACTCGTTGGAATTCTACTTTCCACTTGCTTCTTGAATCTTTAGCATATAAAGATTTATTATGTACATTCATTTCTGATAATGTACCTCAGATTAATTTATACCCACAAGAGTGGGATATTTGCAAAAAAATTTTAGATGTTTTAAAGGTTTTTAATGATGCAACTTATACTTTGTCCGGTGTTTATTATCCTACTACACATTTATTTTTAGTAGAGTGTACTAATATTGTAGGAATTTTTGATGAATGTGAAAATGATATTCAATTACAACATACTATACTTGCAATGAAAACGAAGTGGTTACATTATTATAGGAAATTCCATTATTTATTTAGTTGCTTGCGTTTTTTATCCGCGTTGCAAATTGGATGGCTTAAATGATTTTTTGCGTGTGTATTATCAATGTTTACATTGTGATGAGATAAATGTTACAACTTTAGTACATAATATTAAAAACGTAGTAATAGAATTATATAATGAATTTTATACTAAATATAATTTAGGTGATCTTTGGATCTTCTCAATCTATGGAGATACAAAATGACGTGCATGGGTAAAATTAGTAGAGGGTACCAACTTTTATTACATAGACAAAAAAAAAACAAAAGGGAGTAATAGGAAATATTTCTGAATTAGAGAGTTATTTAAGCGTTTCATTTGAGATTACTGAATGTGGTATAGATTTTTAATTTTGGATTGGTGGAAGGGCACGCATGCCGATACCCAATCCTTTCTCTTATTGCAAAACAGATTTTTTCAACCCCTTGTTCCACGATTCGATCCGAACAAGCATTTAGTGCCGGAGGTAATATTTTGGATGAACATCGTTCAAGATTAGACCCGAATCGGTAGCAGATGCAAGCTTGTGTTGCTGATTGGACGAAGGCTCAATACCGCAACAAGAGATAGATCGCAAATCTGAATCCGAATTCTTTAATTTGGAGATACTACCGCTAATGTCTTTGGAGCGGGTAGTGACGATTGAGGGTAAAAGAACTATGGAGTTGGCAAATATTTCGGGAACCCTTGTTTCTCATATCGGTACGCTCACATGAGCTTAGGGAAACCCAAATATAATCCGACGACATGTGACCTCGATCCCAAAAGTGTGTACGGAATGTTTAGGTTTTGAGATCATTTTAGGGGCATATATATTGTGCTCTTTTTTTTTTTTTATAGATCGTTGTAACGAATTGTAATGTGCTTAATGATAATTTATTAAGTTCAAGTCATGTCTTTTTATCCCCAAATTTAATTACAATTTACATTTAATTACAATTTATATTTAATTTTTTTTTTTCCTTTTTTTTTTTTTCTTTTTTTTTTTTTTTGTTGTCTTCCTCCGGTGAGGCGAGCCTCGCCGATACCTGGCCGAGCGAGGCGAAGCGTCGCCTGGGGCGCCAGGCTTGTCCGGGGATCATGGGCGTCGAAGGCAGCCGCCGGCGTTGGGCGAGCTCGCCTCGCTTTCGCCCTCAGCGAGCCTCGCCCGACGGCTGCCAAACCTCCGCCCCTCGTCGCGAGGGGCCACCCTGGTTCCGAACCGGTTCCGAGCGAAACCGGAACCGCCTCACGCTATTCCGGTTCGGTTCATTCTTAGCCCTGAGCCGGAAACGCCCGGTTCCGAACCGTCGGTTCGAACCGTGGCCATCTCTAGTTGATGCGATACCAATACCCCCATTGGTTCGAATAATTGAGTTGGGTTGTAAATTTCGAAGACTAAATTTTTGTAAAGAGAGAAGAGTTGTGACATTCCAAATTTCAGTCCATTTTGGGATTTATAAAACGTGTATTTCGTCAGTGTGCTTATAATAAAATCTCGCTCGGAGCTGATCACTATTGGGTTATTTTTAAATTAGAAATTTCGCTAGAATCACATTCGATCGAATTTAGCCGTCATTTAGAGTTCAAACTTTGGTGTCGAATTTCTCGGAGTTTTGTGATAAATTTAATTGGACGGTGTCGATATTATTGTGGCTAACGTCAATATTGTCCAGGATAAGTGAAAAGTGAAATTTGGACTGGGTGCGGATTTGGACTAATAGACCTCCCTCGTAATGTGTTTTATTTGGTGTTTGTTGGTCTTTTCTTTATTTTTGAATTGGGATTTTTTTTGGGACCGTTGGATCAAGCTCGCGAGATCGAATCGTGGCCGTTGGATCGCACTTTCGAGGACAAAATTTAACTTTTTTCTCTCTCTCTCTCTCTCTCTCTCTCTCTCTCTCTCTCTCTCCTGTCGTGCGTCTCCCCGGTCGCGTCCTCTCCTTCTTTCTTTTCCTGCGTTCACCCATTCCCTTCATGTCAGACGTTTGCCCATGCAGACGGTCCTCCCTCTCCCTCTCTCTCTCTCTCTTCTTCTCTTTCTTCCTTCTTTTTCTTCTCTCCTTCTTCTTCCTTTTCTCCTTCCTTTGCCGCGACTACTTCCACTTCACTTCCGTGTCTGCCACTCCAAAAGCCCGTCATGCCACCAATGGTCCCTCGCCCGTTTGCCTCACGCCCCATGCTCGTCCGCCACTACCACCTTTGTCCATCACCTTGCCTTGGCCGTCCCCCGGCCCGCCGCGCCCGCCCACCACCCCGCCCCAGCCAGTGCGCCCATCCTCGTCCCCTGCGATCGTCGACACAACGCATCGGCGGCTGTGCTTTCGACCGGCCTTTAGGCTAGTCACGAGTCATGGCCATGCTGTCTTGGCCCGACCGCTGACCAACCTCCATACCTAGTAAGTGACTTCATAAACACTACCTAATATAATCGGTATTATTTAGATTTGTTTAAAGTGTGATTAGTATCGGTTTTGTGGCTAAGTTAGGATTAGGATCAATATATGAATGTGGTTAATTGGTAGATTGAATTGTGATGATTATGTGGCATCATTTGTGACTAATTTATGTGGATGCGATGATCGGATTGTCGTGGCGTTTATGGGTGAAATGGACATTCGATTGGACTGTCTTGAGTGTTGGATTAGCGGGTTAGTGTGGTGAATTTGTGATTTGAATATGAACTATACGACGTGTTAGAGTGGCGAATTGTGTTGTGGTGCATATGCATGAGGAATGTCCTGAGGCGTAGTTACGCGGGACTAAGCCCGGATTGATCGGAGGGCTGACCTAAGGCGTGTTTACGCGGGTTGTGAGAAAGTGTGAAATGTCCAGAGAGGAACGGAGCCCCGATTGATCGGAGGGCTGACCTGAGGTGTGTTTACACGGGTCGTGAGAAAGTGTGAAATGTCCAGGGAGGAACGGAGCCCCAATTGATCGGAGGGCTGACCTAAGGCATGTTTACGCGGGTCGTGAGAAAGTGTGAAATGTCCAGTGAGGGACGGAGTCCGGATTGATCGGAGGGTTGACCTGTGGAGTGTTGACCCAGGTCATGGAAAGTTGCTTGGCTAGGAATGCAAAATAAGTGCGATTAAATTGAGTGATTGTACATGTGTATGGCGCCCGAATGATGGCAATGTGTTCATGAGTTATTATGATATTCATGTGATTTGATTAATATGCAGAGATGGCGTGTGAATCGGGCGAGGTAAGTGTGTATTGGTGAGTTTGTTATATCGGTGGTTAGATTGCACGTTAGACTTGTCTGGGTATGAATTGGCCTATGTGGGGTTTAGGTTGTCTACTTATTGAGATTTATTTCATCCCTCGTTGTTAAATATTTTCAGGTTTGGAGTGATGAATAGTCGTCACGTGCGGTTCAGAGACGGGAATGACCTTGGGCATTTGATGCTTTGTTTCGTTTTTGGATGCCCCTCTTTTGTATAGTGAAGTAGGCTACCCAACTACCGCCTGCTTTTGATAAATGTGGTTTGAAGTCAGAAGCCCAGATTGAATGTTGTAAGTGACTATCAGTTTTATGAAGTGCGTTTGTCGATTTGTGCCTATGCTATCCCGTTGTCATTGTTTATTATCCGGGTTGTTTCTATTTCGCTTCCGCTTGCTTTTATCATTGGGTGTTTCATACGGGTCGGCAGCGTGTCCTGAAACGTCGCTTTCGATACGACCTTCGGAGGGGTGTCGCGAGCCCGTCGGGGTTCGGGGCGTGACAATTTTGGCAATAGCTGTGTCCAATGCCACCTATTCTATGGATACTGTAGAGAAGCCTTCCCCCTCATGGAAAGCCTTCCACTCCATATTAATTTACACGTTTGCAACAATTAGCGAGGGAATACGAATGAGATAAAAATGAGAAGATGCAAGGAAAGTCGGGGTTGGCCAAATATGCAGAGAGTTGAGGATGAGTTTGCTAGGATTGGTCAATAACAACATTGCAACATCACTCCAGCCTGTCAAAGTTGATAATGCAGGTTTTTCAACAACCAATCCATATAATAAGGTTCATCAGTGCAATAATATAGATGGATTCTTCCAAGTTTTTCAACACCTAATGCATATAATAAGGTTCAGGACCAATTGCACGATGCTTCCCATGTAATATCTCAATATAGTCGGACAGTCCTAGATCAACATCGTTGGGCATTTCTTTCTAATGTTTGTTCACATGGCATAAGTCTAAGTCCTTAAAAATGCATTAGTAGAAGGCTCTAAGCTCAAAGACTTTGACTAAAAAAGGACTTGATTCCTATCGAATCTCGTGAAGTTCTCTCTTTCACATGATGTTTTGAAAGATGCGGCTCTCGACTTTACTAGTTAATGCTTTCGGATATGTATTATAAAGGGAAAAAGAAGATGAAAAGAAAAGAACTTGCTACACTTCTACTCATTTGAAATTAAATGATTTGGGTCATTTTCCTGATTTAGCTCAACATCAGCTAATGTCCAAACAAGCGCATTTGGTTACTGTACCCAACCAATTAAGTGTACTCACAAGTGCATCCATATGATTCTTTTCATTCACGTCATGAGAAGAAGGAGAACTCTTTTATTAGACATCCTATTTTTAATTATTAATCCCTTCGTTAATATTCATTATATCCATCAATTTCCTTTTCAAGGATGTTAGAGATGAAATGCTTTTGCAAGCACTCAAAGCCCTTGATGTTTGCACTTTCTTGGATATTGGAAAAGAAAGCAATAATGCTCAATCGTGTGAAAGCTGATTGTAGATGATTTTGGCAAGAGCTGTCTGTCCAATATCATCCATTCCACGGATATTGCAGAGAAACCTTCCACTCGTGGACATACGTTTGCAACAATAGCTAGGGAACAAGAATGTGATACAAATAAGATAATACAAGGAAATTTGGGGTTGGCTAAATATGCAGAGAGTCGGGGACCAGTTTGGTAGGATTGGTGAATAACAACATTGCAACATCACTCCAGCCTGTCAAAGTTGATAATGCAGTTTTTTTTAACACCTAATCCATATAATAAGGTTCATCAGTGCAATAATATGGATGGATTCTTCCAAGTTTTTCAACACCTAATGTATAAGATAAGGTTCATCAGCAATTCCGTGATGCTTCCTTGATTTCTTTTGCTGTCCTCATCGTGGTGGTTGAGAGCCCCATGTAATAGATCAAAATATTCGGACGGTCCTAGATCAACATTGTTGCGCATTTCTTTCAAACATTTGTAGATGATTTTGGCAAGAGCTGTCTGTCCAATATCATCCATTCCATGGATATTGCAGAGAAACCTTCCACTCATGGACATACGTTTGCGACGATAGCTAGGGAACAAGAATGTGATACAAATAAGATAATACAAGGAAATTTGGGGTTGGCTAAATATGCAGAGAGTCGGGGACCAGTTTGGTAGGATTGGTGAATAACAACATTGCAACATCACTCCAGCCTGTCAAAGTTGATAATGCAGTTTTTTTTAACACCTAATCCATATAATAAGGTTCATCAGTGCAATAATATGGATGGATTCTTCCAAGTTTTTCAACACCTAATGTATAAGATAAGGTTCATCAGCAATTCCGTGATGCTTCCTTGATTTCTTTTGCTGTCCTCATCGCGGTGGTTGAGAGCCCCATGTAATAGATCAAAATATTCGGACGGTCCTAGATCAACATCGTTGCGCATTTCTTTCAAACATTTGTTTGCGTGGCATGAAGTCTAAGTCTTAAAAAAACATTAGAACAAGAGTCTAAACTCATAGACTTTGATTAATATTAGAAGACTTGATTCCTGTCGGTTCTCAAGTATGAAAATTCTCTTCTTCAGATGATTTTTTTCAAAGATGCGGCTCTCGACTCCATTGATTAATGCTTTTGGATATGCATTATTAAGGGAAAAAGAAGGCGAAAAGAAAAGAACTAGCTCCATTTCTATTCATTTGAAATTAAGTGATTTGCCCTGTGAAACATCTACTGATTGCCGTGCAGTTGTGGAGTAGCTAATGGGCCCAGAAGAAAGCCCATGGATTATTGGGAGTATCATTGAAGACTGCCCAGCTTTGCTAGCCCATTCGGAAATGGTGAAAGTCGTCCACTGGCCCCGAGAACCTAATCAAGCCGCTGATCAGGTCGCCAAGGCCCGCCGAAACAAGACTCTCCCCATCAATTGGTTGTCTTTGCCCCCTCTTCCCCTGTGGAACATTTTATGTTCAGAAACTCAATTGTCTGACCCTAGTATGGTTCGTTTCTTCGTATGAACGAATGAATGTGCCTTTTCGACCAAGGATCATTTTTCAGATATAATTAAATATCAGTTATGTCAGAATAAGCGCATTTGGTTACTGGGCAGGTGCAGGGGGTTTCTCTTTTTTAGTAATGTGATGGTGGTTGTCTGTCTCTACCATATCCTTGATTCAATTGGGAAGTTGGTATAGTTGACGGAATTGAACTTGCTACGTATAGGCATTGTGATTAGTTGTCTTATTTTAAAAAAAATGCAAAACTGATAGTGCTAATGTAATTTGGGCGAAAAATCAAAGAAAAGTAAGCAAAAAATGAGTGTCCAATAGTTAAATTTAATATCTTTTGCCGTTTATTAGAGTTCATAAGTTAATTGAAAGCATATTGTCGATGTGCTTGCGCAAAGAAAGAGAGAGAGAGCGTAATTTCTTGGAGCTATTAAGCTTATAAAATGAAAAATGTTTCATATATAGATCTAAAATAGATATTGGGAATGTATCTTATTAGATAAATGTAAAAATGATGCTCCAAAGCACTTTCAATGAGTGGTTGACATGTGATACTCTTTATGAATGACATCTATCTTAACTGTCTTTTGAAAAATTTTCCTTTTACTTTTCCACCTTAATTGAATTAAATATTTTTCTCTGTTAGTTTTTTTTTATTCTGCTTTAGTTTATGGGGCATATAATTACTTTCAATATTACGAAAATCCCTTATTCTCATAAAAGACTAAGTATACTTCTTGAATAAATATTTCTTGTGATCACGGTAATATAATTATAGTGTCAATATAGCTATTATGTTCTTTTCTTTTCTTTTTTTTTATTTTATTAATGGGGTGATTGTTAAGGACGGTACGGAGCAAATGTCGAGGGTGAGGAGTGAGGACCACAAGATGGCAACGACTGAGGAATTGTTTTTAGTCTATTAACAATCAAATTATTAGTCAAAATTTGAATGCCTCTCTAGATTCCCAATATGAACACATGGAAAGGTCGGAATGACTATATTAGAATTTTACGCGAAAGTCTAAGATAATAAATTAGATATTGGAAATATGTTGTTTGGTCGGTGAGACTCATCCACAAGGAAAGTACCACAAAATTGTACTATAGATCAAGTGATATAACGAAGTTTACAAAACACTCTCAATTTTCCTAGCTTCAATTGAACCCAATAACCAACACGACGTTTGACTTCACAATTCACTGCGAAATAATCTCTCAATCTCACAAAATAATTCGCAAATATTACCATAAGACAAAGTAAGCTTGAACACCTAAAGCTCCTCTTAGATGTAATTCACGAAAAAGACCAACTAGTTATATAGAAAAGATTTGAATCCAAAATATAAAATCCATTTTAGGAAATTTGCTCAAATTAAGAAACCACTCAAATGAAGAAATTTATTCAAACCAGAAAACCACTCAAATCAAGAAATTCGAGACATATTTTTAACATAACCTTCCGAAAACTCCTCCTTGATGATTTGCTGAGATTGTCATTGTGGACATTCCTTGCACTTAACCAAATATTACTAGCATACCACCCATGCGAAGAGAAGATTGTTTTATCTTCCGATGGATTTCATCCAAGCAACTAAACGAATCTCAAGAGCCAACAAAAGTCAAATTAACCAAACAAATCAGCATTCAAACAAAGTGGGTTGGATGTCTGGGATTCCGGTTTGGAGAAAACGGAGAAGTTTTCATGTGGGTAAATTGTAAATATCTTGCCGCAGATCGCTCGAGCCTATTTCATCTATCATATGAATTTTGCTCAGAAATTTTAATAATATTTTGTGCTTTATAAAAATCAATATGATTATCACAAAATTCACGGAAGCGCAAAAATTTATAACCGGAAATCACCTTTTCTTCCTTTCTTGTGGGGATCGAACTTTGACATCTCTATCTACCGTCGAGTCCCCACCAATCCATGATCATCAACATGAGCGTGGATTTGAGACATCAAGTAACTTGAAATTATTTTACGTACTGTACTATTATCGTGATACCATTAACTTATGGATAAGCAAGTCCATTTAGATTTTATTGTTCTTCATCCCTGATGTGTCCCAGAGAGAGAGAGAGAGAGAGAGAGAGAGAGAGAGAGAGAGAGAGAGAGAGAGAGAGGCAAATGGTGAAGTGACCGGAACAAACATTACAACCCAGTAAGCAATCTTGAAATCGTGCAGAAATGAGGTGGAAACATACAGTTCGATATATATTAATTTTAACATAAAATAGGAGACAAGATCAATTACGACAAAGTATACATCCATCTATTTAAGTTGCGGGCTAATAGTCTGACCAAATTGTTCATGAGGGTTCGAGTTTAGCTCGGTTTAGATAACACAAAAAATCATAATTCTAGAATTTCAACAAAGAGCAATAGTAAATTTCACTTGAAGAGCTTAAAGATCCATGTGTGCCACTTGAAGGCACAAAAAGAGTACCCAAAAGCCAAATATAGTTAGACAATCTAGCAAAAGAAACTCGCTCGATCATGTGTTTAGTGGTGTCATCGGATTTGGTTTGATCGTGGATCATTAATATGGTTCCTTGTTCATCATTAATGTGGTAGCTGGTTTACAGTGTCGATGATGATCGTTGGTGAGAGAAGAGAGGCGAGGTGAAGGCGGGAGTGAAACGTGAAAATAAAAAAGAGTGAAGAGAGGAGAGCGACCGTGCATAAAATGCAAGAATTCTTTTTTTTTGAAAATTTCATATTACCTCCCTCAATTTTAAGGTTGGTGTACGGTAAAGCCTGAAGCTTAAAAAGTTGTATTTTGCCCGATGAATTTGCATTTTCTTGCACTTGTTAGCACCGTTAATTTTTTCTACCAGCATATGCTGTGCACATGGATTTTAGGTATCGAGCGCCATCTCCCATCGCCCACTACACTCTCCATCCCCAATTCTCTCCCCTTTGGTTTCTATCTTCTTCTTTTTTCCTAGATTTTGCTGATGTGGGCTCCTGACAGCCCAATCAGGCTAGCAATCGCGCGTCTCACGTTGTAGATGGATTATCACGTCAAATGTCAACATGAACAAATTGATTAGAGAAATTAAATTAACAAAATTAAAATTCAGCGATCAAATTGAACTTCCATCAAGAGTACAAAGACTACCTAGCTCAACTTATGCCCAAACATAAATTACTAAGTTATATCTAATTAGACATGGTAGCCAGTTGATTATATTGAAGTCGTACTTCAACAATCAATCAAAGCAATACTGTATCTCCTTTATGTCAATTTGAGATACTATTTCGCGAGAGAAGAGAGATATTAAATTGAATAATTTAAGGCGAGGTTTGCAAGGGGGAGAGAGATGTCAAAAAGGAAATGATCGTGCTAGTGCTGAGTGCTAACCCAGGTTTTGGGGATACAAATGTGATTGATCGAACCGGTCAATAAAAACACAAATAATGAAGATTTGAAATCCCAAGGATTCGACCAAAAAAAAAAAATCCCAAGGAAGATACCGTTCTTTCTTTTGGTATTTATTTAATGGCCATCGAGCGGCAGCTTGGAAGTTAACCCAAAAGAAAAAATTAAACAAAGAAGGGTTAATACCACTTAAAAATTTAATTTTTGCTGGTCCAATTTTCAAACACGAGTCGTCCAAGACAAAATTTCAGCATTGCTATGCTAGAATGCCTTTTAAATTTAATGCCCCCTTCTGTATGCATACTTTTCATATTAGTCAAGGAAAGGAAAATTGTGGTGGCATCTTGGGAAAAACTTTTCAGAATATTTTGTTCTTAACACAAATGGTCATCAACTCTAAAAACCACTTTAGATAGTAGATAGCACCTGACCTGATTGACCCGAAAAGCTCAAAATGGCGAAAATCAATCTTCTTCTCTTTTTAAAAAAAAATGCTTTATCCATACAGCTGGATCACCTTTTGTCCTGGTTATGGAAATCAACCAGTATGTCTGGTAAACCGCCTTTTGTCCTACTCCTTTTATATGATGTCGAGAGACAATAGAAATAGAATTGTCCATGCGAAAGGTTTGATAGATGTAGGAGAAATTTGAACTAATTCCATGAAATATTTGGATATGATTAAACAACTTAAGGAAACATCAAATTTTTTCCAATTATTAGGCTACTCATATGGTTTTATCATCAACTTCTTTGGGCAATAGTGAGTCTTTTTTAAAGCATTTCGTGCTGGGTTGAACGTAGATGAGAGCAAATTATCATGATGATGGAATGACTGACTTTGATGCCAAAAAAAAATTCTTAGGCTCAAAAGTGGTCTTGGTCTTTTCATACTAGTTATCCACCTAACTGCACATGCGAAATATTGCAAGGGGTATTTAATTTGATCAAAGACTCGGAATGCTTTTGCTGATATTAATTTGTGAATTTTAAGGGGGATTAACAGCACTTTCAATGGATGACTGACATGAGGCATTGATTGACATCTATCTCAATACTCTTATGAAAAATTTTCCTTTTATTTTTCTTTCCACCTTAATTGAACTAAAATGTTTCCCTTTTTGTTCAAGGGGCATATAATTTCTTTTAATGTAACGAAAATCTCTTACTCTCATTATGGTCAAGACTCCTAGAATAATTATTTCATGCAATCTATTTCGCAAGTCTTTTTCCTCTGCATAGCACAAGTCTATTGGCCAGTATTATGGTAATTGAATTGAAGCGGTAGCCTTAGGGGTAAGCAGTTCTAGGTTCCGTACACGTTCCACTTAAAACCTTCTCATGGGAACAGGTTCCTTATTTTTTGGAATATGGAACTTACTCTACATACCTTGGAACCTAGAACCAACCCTGAGGGTAGGTTCTAAGTCTACTCAAAGGTTGCACATGTATTATTAATTGAACAATTGTGGTGAATCATCGCTTTCAATGACTATCACTTGCTTCTACAATCTACTGACCATAACTTATATTTAGACAAGAAGGGAGTTAGACAATATGACGATGCTGGTGGCCATGTTTGACTTATCCTTCGAGAACTTTGTCTGCGAATGTGAGGAGAAGGAAGCTGAAAAATGTCCGCCAAGCTTTTAGAAGTTATAAAAGCAGCCAATGCGGACGGAAGTGGCATTTCTGACCATAAATGACAATGAAGAGAGTCATCCAAACATTGATTCTAAGCCTCGAACCATAAAAGTCAGTTAGGATAGTGAATTCGCGAGGTTAGCTCACATAGACGGAGAAGTGATAAACATGTTGGGTCAACCTAATGGAAAGTGTGACTATATGGTGAGGTACTGGCCTCCCTCGAGCTTCTTCGTTGATCCGAAAGATATTGATCTGGATGGATGGGGGGTATGGATGACTTACCTAGGTCGGAGGAAGAATGGTTGGCATGATTACCCCTCTGGTGATTGACTTATCCGTTGAGGATGATCCATGTACACTTGATGAGGGAAGCATCGAACATGTAGTCATCGACCTTACGTCTGAAGAGTTCTCTACTCTGAAAACCGATGATCATGTTATCAAGCCAGTGGTGGTTGAACTCTTGCCTGAGGATGAAGAAAATATAATGGTAGAGAAAGCCCTGAACTATAACGCCAAGGCAGTTTCTTGAAATTATAAGGCAAACAAGGATCATGCCGTCACGCGTTCAAGCCATTGCTATGCGCCCCCCCGAAGTAGTTGAGAAGAAAGCCGTCTTGGATGAAGAAGCAAAGCAATTCTTGGCAATTGTCAAGATGAGCGAATTCAACGTGGTGAACCAGCTGAGGAAGATGCCTATCCAAATCTCGCTCTTGGATCTTTTTAAATTATCTGAGAAACATAAAAATGCACTACTCAAAGTTCTTAATGAAGTGCATGTGCCCGGAAAGCATCGACGATGGTTAATTAGAAGAGTTTATTGGATCCATTTTACTGAAGGATCAAATCTCGTTTGCTTATGAGGATTTCCCTGTTGAGGGTCATAACCATATCAAGGCTTTGCTCATTTCCTTAAAATGTTGCGATAAGATGGTAGTGAGGCTATTAATCAATACTCGGTCGGCCCTAAATATTTTCCCTCTAGCCACGCTCCGTCGTTTGGGTGTTAATGAAGAGAATATCCAAACCTTAATGTCTACCGTTCATGCTTTCAATGGCATGAAGAAAGAAGTTATCGGCGAGGTCGAGCTCGAACTCCTGATCAGCCCAGTCCTCTTTCTGGTCAACTTCTAGGTCTTGGATATCCATAATGCCTTTAACTTTCTATTAGGACGGCCCTGGATATACACTACTAGAGCTGTGCTCTTGAGCTTGCATTAGAAGATCAAATTTATTGTAAATGGAAAGTTAGTAACTGTTCATGGAGAAATCGACTTTAAGGTTTTCCACGACATTACAATCCTATACATAGAGCCTGAGAACAAGGCAGAATCAAGCTATCAGACTTTTGAGTTAGTCTCAATGGTCCATGTGCCTATTGGAACTATTATGCAAAATCCAGAATTATCTAAGCTGTCTATGATATCGAGCAAGGTGTTGCTTGAAAACGGTCATATCCCCGGGACTAGTCTGGGAGTGCATGGCCAAGGCATTAGAGAACCCATTCAGGTTTTCAAGCAGCACGGAAGGGTAGGTTTAGGTTACCATGAAAGTAACTAGGGAAGCTAAGAAGGCTATGGAGGCCGTGGGGGTCGTGGAAGGCTAATCTAGATTAAGAGAGGGTCATCCAGAGTTTATACCCGCCCGAGCTTAAGGAAATTTTTCTCGGGCCACCAAAGCTGCTACAAGAAGAAGAGGGATATGTTATGGGCATAGCCAATCTGTTCGAGGGAGAGTTCGCATGCGCCGTCATAGACAGAAGGAGGCCGAGTCTTCTGCCAACGCCGCCAACCCTTATGAGTAGGGATTTTACTTTTCCTAGTTTCATTTTATTTAGTCTATGTGTCTCCCTTGCACGAGAAGTTTTCATTAGGTTTAGCCACTTCTTTCGTTTGTAATCAAAGTCTCGGACTGTGAGCCATTAGTCTAAGATCTCAAATCGTGTAAACAGCCTTATCCAGTTAAAAGAATCATGATCATGCTGTATTAAGGACGTGTGGAAGCACCTAAACCAGTCGTATGATGACGCTTTGAGGCCTAGACTTCTGTGACATTCCGAATTTCTGCCCATTTTTGGAATTTATAAAACGTGTAATTCGTCAGTGCACTTATAATAAAATCTCGCCCAGAACTGATCATTCTTAGGTTATTATTTTTAAATTAGAGATTTCGCTAGAATCGCACTCGATCGAATTTGGTTGTTATTTAGAACCCAAACTTTGGTGTCGAATTTCTCGGAGTTCCGAGACGAATTTAATTGGACGGTGTCGATATTATTGTGGCCAACCTCGATATTACCCGGAATATGTGAAAAGTGAACTTTTGGCCGGGTTTGAATTTGGACTAGTAGACCTCCTTCGTAGTGTATTTTGGGTTAATTTCTTTTGGCCCTTTTTCCTACATTATTAATTAGGATTTTTGTGGACCGTTAGATTGTTTTTTAGTTTGAACCATGTCCGTTGGATCGCACTCGAGTGCGATATTTGACTTTTGGGTCTCTCTCTCTCTCTGCCGCGCCCCTCCCCCTATGCGCGTCCCCTCCCCCTCTGCTTGCACATCCTCTCTCTCTCTCTCCGCCCCATGCACGTCCCCTCTTTTCTCTCTCCTCCTTTCTCTCTCCCTCTTTCTCCTTTCTTCTTCTCCTTCTTGGACCCAATGAAAATTGAGGCAGTGATGAAATGGCCAAGACCGACCTCAGTGACAGAAATTTGGAGTGTCTTGGTATTAGCTGGCTATTATCGTCGTTTTGTAGAAGGATTTTCTTCGATAGCCATGCCGTTGCCACGATTGTTGAAGAAGGAATCTAAGTTTGAGTTGAACGATAAATGTGAAAAGAGTTTTCAGAAGTTGAAGCATAGGCTTACGACTGCCCTAGTGTTGACCATTCCACCTAGGCCAGGATGATTTGAGGTTTATAGTGATGCTTCATTAAGAGGACTTGGTTGTATGCTAATGCAGCATGGAAAGGTAGTCGCCTATGCGTCACGCCAGTTGAGGCCGTACGAGATGAATTATCTGACGCATGATTTGGAATTGGCAACAATTATTTTTACCCTTAAGATTTGGAGGCACTATTTATGTGGAGAGAAGTTTCAGATTTATACGGATCATCAAAGCCTCAAGTACTTGTTTTCACAGAAAGAATTGAATATGAGGCAGCGTCGGTGGATGGAACTTTTAAAGGATTATGATTGCGATATCATGTACCACCCAGGAAAAGCAAATCGAGTAACGGATGCGCTAAGTCGTAAGTCAAGTATGGTGCATATGTTGGTGAAAGAGTGGCCCTTGTTGGAGAAGTTCAGGGACTCGGAATTTAAGTTTAAGGCGAGTCAGATGTCTAGCCTGATAGCTGCTTTGAGGATTGAACCGAAAATTCAAGCAAGGATCAAGGCACTTCAATCTACGGACCTGGACATACAAAAGATTATCGGAATGGATGCCACTTCAAGGAAACCACAATTCCAAGTGAGTGAGGATGGAATCTTAAAGTTCCAAGGATGTTTGTGTGTGCCCGATGAGATTGAGCTTAAGGAAGAAATTTTAAGTGAGGTACATCGCAGTAATTATAGTATCCACTCAGGTAGTACGAACATATACTAGAATTTAAGGCAACATTATTGGTGGAATGGACTGAAGAAAGATGTGGCTAAGCATGTGGCCAAGTGCTTAACTTGCCAACAAGTGAAAGCACATCACTGTAAGCCTGGAGAACTATTGAAACCGTTGGAGATTCCCGAGTGAAAATGGAACATATCACGATGGATTTCAGATCGTTTACCCGAAGTTAGAGAGGTCATGATTTGATTTGGATAATAGTAGACCGATTGACCAAGTCGCGCATTTCTTGGCAGTTCGGAAGGATTTTGAGCTGGAAAGGTATGCGAGGAGTTGTATGTGCGACATATTATACGTCTCCATGGGGTACCCGTAACAATCACATCGGATAGAGATCGCGATTAACAAGCGAGTTTTGGAAAAGTCTACAAGTGGCCATGGGAACTAAGTTACAGTTTAGTACAGCCTATCATCCGCAGACAGATGGCCAGTCTGAAAGGACAATTCAGACCTTATAGGACATGCTGAGGGCTTGCGTGTTGGATTTTCAAGGCAAATGAGAGGAACAGATACATTTAATAGAGTTTGCCTATAATAATAGCTATCAACAAAGTATTCAGATGGCACTGTTCGAGGCCTTGTATGGTAGGGCGTGTAGGGGACGCTTTTATGTTGGGACGAAGTAGGTGAGCAGTATCACATGCCCAGTTGGTACAACAATCAATGGAAGCCGTTGGGATCATCCGAGACAGATTGAGGACAGCGCAGAAGTCGCCAAAAGAGTTACGCCGATCGGAGACGACGACTTTTGGAGTTCCAAGTTGGAGATCACGTATTCCTCAAGGTGTCGCATATGAAAGGAATGTCGATTCGGCAAGAAAGGAAAACTCAGTCCTAAGTCACGTTGGACCATTTGAGATATTGGAAAAGATTGGTGATATGGCTTACCGACTTGCCTTCATCGCCTAATTTGTCCCAAGTACATAATGTTTTCCACGTGTCGATGTTGAGGAAGTACGAGCCAGACTCGACCCACATTCTGAAGTATGAAGAGATAGAAGTAGACGACAAAGTGTCGTACGTGGAAAGGCCAGTTAGGATCGAAGATCGGAAAGACCGTGCGCTAAGGAATAAGACGATTTCGATGGTCAAAGTGGTTTGGGAGTGCCATGGGACGGAAGGTGCTACTTGGGAAAGCGAAGAAGCTATGAGACGTTAGCACCCTCAGTTGTTTGAGTAGCTAAGGGTAGATTGCAAATTTCGAGGATGAAATTTTTGTAAGGGGGGAAGAGTTGTAACAGCCCGAATTTCGATGTAATTCCGGGATCAATAAAATTGACATTATCTCGCATTTTATTTTAGTAAGTCTTGCCGAGAGCCGATCACTCTCGGGATACTAACCAATAGGATATGGCTAATTAGTAGATGATACGTGGACCAGGGACTCGATCGTAAAGTGGACACCGATCACGAGAAGTGATAAGAGAATATTTTGAACCGATGTGGATCGATCTTTGGAAAAGCGATGGATTGAGTTTGGCCAAGGCCAATGATGTACAATTGGATCGCAGGTGATTCAGCAAGACCGAAAGTACACGTGGCCAACCAGTCCTGGAACTAAACCGAACGATCGTGGCCTCTGGAACTAGTGATAATTTCTCATTCTCTTAATGATTGGGACCGTCATGACTTGGATAACCCTAGGTCAATACGCGTATGTCCTAAACAGCCGCCCGTTAGTCAGAGACCCTAAAATTGGAAATTTAGTGAGTTTTGATCGCGAAATTGGGACCGGACTTCAGCATCGATTTTTGAAGGCTTGCACGACTATTTTCATGATTTTGACGTCATATTATACTGGCCACATACGATTAGAGTTAGCCCGATTGAAAAATGGAATTTCGACTCGGGAGTCAAAAATTACGATTTTGCCCCTCGGGACCCCGACATTGATTCTAAGGCCGTATGAGGTTGTTTTTCGAGGCGAAGCCATTTTAGGGTGACCACGTATATTTGGAGTTGTTTTGGACAAAAATTGAAATTTTGGCTCGGAAGTGAAAAATAATATTATTTTATTCCCAGAACTTCGTAGTCGATTTTCGAGGGCTTAAGAAGCTATTTTCGCGATTCCGACGCCATATTATGTTGGCCACGCACATTTGGGGTTGGTACGTGCAAAAATTAGAATTTCGCCCGAGGACCGGAAAAATGACGGTTTTGCCCCTGGGCTGTTTTTGGTCCGAATTTTTGGGAAAATATTTGGGATAATTATTAAGGGTTATCAGCTCAATTATTGGACTCAATGACCTTTTTACCCTTCATTTTTTGATAAGATTAAATCAAGACCTTAGGATTAGGGGCATTTTGGTCATTTTGTGCGGATTGGCGACACTTGGCGCCCTAGCCCCTATTATTTTGACTAGAGATTAATCCTCTCTCTCTCCTCACCTCCCATTCGGCCAGAACAGCTCCCTCTCCTCCCGATCACTCTCTCTCCCTCATTTTCTCCCTTGGCTTGGCTTCGCCGGAGCACACCGCCAGCCACCGGAGGCCGCCGCCGGCCGCCGTGCCCCACCGTCGACCACTACAGTCCCTAGCCTCAGTCTTGCCTCTGTCCGACCCCTTTCTCTCTCCCTTTCTCTCTCTTTTCTTTTTTTTCTCCGGGCATTACCGCTTGGCCATGTGACCTCACCGCCGCCCGACCGGAGCTCGGATCGCCCGTTTGCCATCCGGCCGTCCACCCTGTTTGTCGATCTTGACCGTACCATCTGTCCCATACGATCGATCAGAAAGCACCGTGACGGGTCTGACCGGCTGCCACCACCACCTCGTCGGCCACCGTTTCCCCGTCTGTCCGACAACGATTATGCATGCGGGTGTGTCCATCTGAGGTCCGTGCGTCGCCCGTCAGTGCAACTTGCCGGCCGCCGTCCGTGCGCCGTCGCAGGAATTCCGCCCGCCCGGTTTCCGCTGTTCACCGTTGATCGGCTGTCATTCCGTCGTTGTGACCTTGGATTAAGTGAGTAAAATTCCTAAACCCAATTAGGTTGATAGTACATTTTTTATACTAGTTTAGGTATTATGATTGCATTTGGACTGGCTTAGATAGTATTAGTGTATATTTCGGACTGGGTTGAGAACTGATTGGTAGAAATTATTATCGGAAAAATTTAGTGGATTAATAAGAATTATTTGGGGAGATTAATTGGATTAAATGACCAACTTAGGAGCCTATTGGAAAATTACCGGGTATGTCCGGGTTGACTGATTGTATGTAATTTGTACTTAATTGTGATTGATTTCGTAATGCCATGTCGCATGTCGTGTGACTGAATTATGTGGAGTGCGATTGGCCAATGATTGGTTTGAAATTAATTGTTGATTTGTGAATCGCACGTTAGGCCACGTGGTATCAATTGAGCCAATTAGGCACATGTTGTGACATTGAGTGTTTGAATTATATTGGTGCTCGTGGTGCATTGCATTGCATAACATGGATACGCATTGTGTATGCAAAGAGTGAGGCATGTGATGAAATTGTGCGAAAATGCGTGCCTGCCATGAGCATGTGATCACCTAAAATACCCTGAAGCGTTTTACGCTGGGTTCAGATAATAATGAGTTGTGTGATCAGCTAAGGACCTTTGGGTTGTGACCTTCGGATCGATACCGTCCTTATGCACTTTAAAGCAGGACGATACCCGGTATGTCTGAAAGACGACCATCCTCATGCACTTTGAAGCAGGCTCTAGTTCATAAGGAGATCAGTATTGCGCCTCATGCACTTTGAAGCAGGCTAGAGACACTGGGCCAGATCGGTTGCTGCGCCTCATGCACTTTGAAGCGGGCTAGACGCACCGGGCCATAAATGTTGTTGACTCGAGTCGTAATAAATAATAAATTGGGCAATTGCCAATGTACCAGTGTGGGCCAGTGGGCCGGGAAATGCACGTGACATGTCGACGACATTTGCATGCATGAACATGCATGGACTGGCATGCGAGTGTGTAAGACTCGGTGCATGAGCATGTGATTGGCGTACACGTAATAATGTGTGCCACGTATGTGCCGTGATTATTGTATATTGAACTGTCTAACCTGCAGGGTCAGAGAGTTATTTGGTTGTTGTTATATTATGGTTTTAAATATTTGTTTCCAATCAGGAGATTGCATGTTAGCTTAGCCTAGGTTTGGGGGTTATACTCATTGAGATTCGTCTCACGGTTGCAATAACCCATCTTTTCAGACCCCCAGCCATAAAGATGCCAAATCCGCCAATTTTTGGAATACCTGTACAAATACTGCAGTATACTACTTCATTCCCAATAGGAAATGGGGAGTTATATGTAAGATACATATCGGTGGTTTCCGTAGACGTGGGAGAGTATTTCCATCAAACTCAGAAGTACATAGCTTGGTGTCTGAGGGATGTTGACGGAAACCTAGGGCGACCCCTTAGAACTTTTGACATACCAATCGGCCAAAATGGATTGATGGAACCCATATATGCGAATGGCGAGGTGATCAATCCTCAGGATGTCTACGATGTAGATGGCGTTGACGAGCCTATAGAGGGGAAGCCACAGGAGCCACAGGTGATAGCTGAAGATCAAGACCAAAGTGCCGAGGAAGAAGACGAGTCGGAAGACATGGATCTAGATTCTAACGAAGACCACGGTGAAGTAGCGGAGGTAGGGTCGGATGTAAAGATAGGACCCGATGATGAGTTAGGACTTTACCTTGACCCCGAGCTTGAGTTGGATACCGAAGACGAGGAGGCTGCAGCAACGGATATAGATTCCGAAGAGTCAAAGCCTCAAGAGAGTTCAGCAGGGGAGTCCTCGGAATCGTCGAATCTGGATTGAGAGCCCTAGCTTAGGTCCTAACTCTTTATAGGGAAGTTAGTAACTTTTTGATTGCGATCATCCCTATAGTTGACCCCACCTTTCCCAGCCATAGTACCTTTTTGATCTAATGGCTGTTAATAGTCATAGTCTTGGTGTGAATTTTTTATCTGTACAAGTACGTTGTAAAAGGTTTTAGTTAGGAATGAAAATGTATGCTCTTATGTTGATGGTTGTTCTACCTTGGTTTCATATGTTTTTGTGTATGGGTGTGTATATATATATATACGTGGTTTCCGCTTGTGTCTGATCTCTGATTGGGTTGGGTCGGCAATGCATCCTGGGAGCGTTGCACCAAAATCGACCAGTGAGGGATGTTTGCGCTTCGTGGGGCACGGGGCGTGACAAAGCGAATGCAATGCTTGAGCATCATCTGGCTTGTGATCCTAATGGGAATGTCATTATACGTCATCAGTTGCAATGTAAGACTCTTCATCCTTGATATGATATGAATATGCTCTTATGCAAACAAAGTATTGCCTTTTTCCAACTTCTATTGAGGTTGGTTTCCTTGAGCTCAGAATGTTTATGATGTGTTTATTCTGTCACGCCTCGAACTCCCGTCGAGCCCGCGACATCCTGCCTCCGGTCGAACAATTGCGATGTCCCAGGAATGTCGCCGACCTCAATTCACCATCAGAGACTTACAACCACAGCGGATAATAACAAACAATCCCAGACAATTATAAAACTGGGGAGATTAGGGAGGATTTACAACTTTCATTTCCCAATACCAAACTTATGCCATAGTATTTACAATTACAAAGCCCCTACATATGCAAGTGCCCCAAAAACTACAAGTCACTGAATATACAGATACACACCAAACTACATCTACAACACTGTGGAAGTGTGCTTAATCCAGATAAAGTTATCGCCCATCGGAAACTCTGCAACGTCCAACTCGGTGTGCACGGGTACCCCAAAATGCTCTGGTGGCGGTGGTGGAGGATTCACGGCTCAGGTCGGGGTTCTGAAATGTTTGGTTGAAATAACCGTGAGACACTTCTCAGTAAGTTCACCCCTAAACCCAACCTAGGCTATCACGTACCTCCAGACAATCACATAGACACACATGCATTCGTACACATCAAACCATTACATTGCAGGCACATCAAATAATCTAGTCAAACTCAAGCATGCGCACACCTGTACTCAATCACAATCACATCATATGCAAACACGTGCATGTATCATTCTCATCCCACTATTCCTTCCATTCTCATTTTCACTTTCACATCTACTCGCGAGTGACTCGCGTTGAAGTATACGCCTCAGGCACGCTGCGATCATTCATTTTCCTCTTTCACTCGCTAGTGACCCACGTTGAAGTACACGCCTCAGGCACACTGCGATCATTCATTTTCCACTTTCACTCGCTAGTGACCGGCGTTGAAGTACCGCCTCAAGCACCGCTGCGATCATTCACTTTCTCACTTTCACTCGCTAGTGACCAGCGTTGAACAACCGCCTCGGGCACACTGCGATCATCCAGTCCACTTTCACTAGCCGGTGACCCAGCGTTGAAGTACACGCCTCAGGGCTGCTGCGATCATCCACTTTTCCTCTTTCACTCGTCAGTGACCCGCGTTGAAGTACACGCCTCAGGCACACTGCGATCATTCCTTTTCCACAACACTTTCAGGCCCTGCGTAAACATACATGCCTAAAGCCATGTTTCTTGCCCGCATTAAGCGTACTCGCCCAGGCTCAACATTCACCACCCTCTTGTACAACCCCGTAGAAGTTCACGCCTCGGGCTGGCGATCTTTCCGATAATACGGGCATTGTCCAGCGTAGCGTCTGCGCCTCGGGATGGCACAATTTTCCAATTTCTCATACCATGCCACACACCATTCTTTCTTTCTCAAGTACACGCTCAATACGCATTTACCACAATCCACTGGCCCATTACACGCGGCCCGCACACGCACCATTTAACACACAATTCATGCTCATTCAACATTGGACATAGCACTATCAATAATTAATTTTAATCTGACTCACATGTGCATCCAACAAGCATATACAATCACCCAATTGCACAACAACATGCTCAATTTGATCACCACAATTTATTTATAATTAAATATGCATCCAACACGTAAATTCTCATTTTTCTCCAACTAAATGGCGTCGGATTAATTCCAATTTTTCACGGGACTTTCTCGCCATAATTTCTAGGTTCCAAAAATTCAACTTGCATCTCGATCGGACCATCACAGCCCCATGAACAGTAATCCACAGCTTGTGAATAGTGATTCATAGCATATGAACAGTAATTCGCAGTCCCCATTTTTCTGAATTTCCAATAAATATTACCCGAATTAATTCCTAAGGCCTGCCATAAAATTTCCACTCCCTATTCATACAATTCCGCACCTAATTCTATATTGATTTTGTTCGAAAATTATCTGTCGATACCCGAAGTCCTAAATTAGGTTTAGGCGCGACTTACCCGCGTTCTAGTGGCGTCAGATTAATTCCGATCCTTCATGGGACTTTCTCGCCATTAAATACCGGTTCTAAAAATCCAACTTGCATCCCGAACCCGAACATCACATTCTCGTGAACAGTGAATCACAGCTCGTGAACAGCGATTCTTCGCTCAAAATTCCCTCAAATCGTCCTCCAAAAATTCCAAATTAATTCTTTAAGGCCCGCCATACATTCCCGGTCTAAAGCCCCAACATTACGCACCCGCACAAGTCCAATTTCACCCAAAAATCAAATTATTCGGCAATACCCAAAATCCTAAATCGGGATTAGAGTATGACTTACCGCGTTCTAGGCTAAAACGGCTAGAATGGAAAGCGGTGGTACTCTCTGGCGAAGGCGAACAACTCACGGTGGCTCTCGGCTTGCACGGCGGGCGGGCGGCGGCGTGGTCTTGCACGACCGGAAATGGGTCATGGGGAGAGAGAGAAAGAGGGAGAAACAGTGAGGTTTGAGGTTGGTGGTGGTGGCGTACGGCGGCTAGGCGGCGGCTAGAGGGCGATCCGGCGTGCGGCGGCGAGCGGCGGTGCCGGCGATAGAGAGAAACGGCCAAGGGAGCTCACGGTGGAGGAGGGGAAGCTCACAAAAAAAAAAAAGGGGGAAGGGGCTGATCGTGAAAAATGAAGGAGAGATTGGGGAGGAAGACCACATTCTTGACTCAAATAGTGATTTTTGACCAATTGCGGAAATGACCAAAATGCCCTTTACTCATATTTTTAATCCGACGGTCCCGATTCGATCTTATCTTGATCTGATGGCCGAGATCGATTCTTGCACAAAAATATCCAAGGGTATACTTGTAATTTCCAAAATATCCAAGGGTAAAATTGTCCAATCAAAATTTTAGGACAAAATTATCAAAATGCCCTTTACCCTTAAAACATACCATTTAATAAATCTTAGGGGTATTTTGGTCACTTTCTCCATTTCTTGTCCAAATCGAATTTTTCTGAAGGATTTGGGCGCACCAAAAATTCACATGTGTCACGTGCAACGTCGTCCTAATGTTCTGTCGTGACTTCCTAATTTTTCGGTGTCCAATTTGGGCAAAATTTCAATAATTAAATTCTATTAAACGCAACTCGGCGTTTCTCGAGCTAACGGGCAGCCATCGGGAAATTCGTGAAATCGACTCATGACTGATACTAAATCGAAGTCACGTGCAAGTCCGTTCGTCTTGCGACGACCTCAGTTGTCATTAAAATCGCGAAGATCAATCACTTGATCCGAGGAGTACGATCGTTCGGTATAATTTCGGAATCATTCGTCAAGTCGTTTCGTGGTCCAACGGAATCACCGGCGATCCACTACTAGAACAGTGGCGAACTAACCCCTAACTATCCTTGGATCGGCCAACAGTGGCTCAAAATATCACTTTCGCGATTTAATGGTCGAAATCCATTCACGGTCGAATTTCCTTTAGTCGTGCGAATTTAATTCCCCTATTAGCCTTTCCCTAATGGTTAGCATTTCCAGGAGTGATCAGTTCCGGGCGAGAATTTACTGTGAGCACATTTCATAAAATCCAGTATTTCATAAATCCCAAATGGACTAATTTTTCAGGATGTCACATATTCCATTCGTTCATGCATAATAAAAGAAGAACTTCATTACTTGTTGGTAGAAATTCTATCAAAGCGTTTAAGCTTCTGGCTAGAGGAAGACTGCATGGATGCAAGGCCAAATGAAACTCTTTATTCAACCAATGTCGAATAACACTTTTAACAATTTGATTGATCATGGAAACTACTCGTGCATATGTCACGCCCCATACCCCTCGAAGCATGGACATCCGCGTAGGTCGAAAAAGAGTGCGACGCTCCCAGGATTGCGTCACCGACCCGAAAACCCAATCAGATAGAACACATCTAATGCGGGCTTGACGTATATATATATATATATATATATATATATATATTAAATATAGGCAAAAGTACACTACAAGTGCCATAACTTGTGTACGGCGCTCACTTTAGTGCCATAACTTTTTTTTGGATCACTTTAGTGCTAAAATTTTTGAAAAACGATCACTTAAGTGCTAAAATTTTTGAAAAACGATCACTTAAGTGCCAACTCCGGTGCCGTACATAATTTTTCGCCGGAAATCTGACGTGGCATTTTTTTATTAATTTCTGAAGCTGACGTAGCTCGCCGGAGATTGGCACTTAAGTGATCATTTTTCAAAAATTTTAGCACTTAAATGATCGTTTTTCAAAAATTTTAGCACTTAAGTGATCATTTTTCAAAAATTTTAGCACTAAAGTGATCCAAAAAAAAGTTATGACACTTAAGTGATCGTTTTTCCTCCGACTTGGCACCAAAGTGATCCGAAAAAAAGTTATGGCACCAAAGTGAGCGCCGTACACAAGTTATGGCACTTATAGTGTACTTTTGCCATTAAATATACATACACCCGGACAATCCAGATACGTAACCATGAATAGCGTGAGATAACAAATTACGATCTATTAAACCAAAATACACGTTCTATTACAAACTTATATACACTATCCCTTTATAGATAAAAAGGTACATCAAAAGGGCCACGAAGCAAAAAGGGATCGGTGGCCTAGGGATATCAAGGCTATCTATCGGGAAGGGCTATAGTCAAAAAGTGGCGGCCCTTGCTCCTACACTGAGACCTAATCTAAGGCTCCCAATCTGGATCGGACGACTCTGAAGACTCCTCAGAAGAATCCTCCTGAACCTCAGACTCCTCTGAGTCCATGGCCTCTGCCATTATCCTCTCGTTCTCTGAGTTGAGTCCTAACTCTAAATCTAGGTAAAGACCTAACTCATCATCTTCCTCAGTTCTTATCTCCTCGTCCAATCCAACCTCGGCAATTTCTCCGGCTGCATCGATATCAACGTCCATTGCCTCAAGAGCAAACTCTTCGTCGTCCACCGGATCTATATCTACGGCTATAACTTGCTGCTCTTCCTCCTCCTCATCCATAGCCGCCGGTCCATCCACGGTCTCATCCTGAAAACTCACGTTGAGGGAAGATAGAGGGTCCGATACTTCACCACTCACCATATGAGGGATCATAACGCCGTTCACATCCACTGGAATATCAAAGGTTCTGATCGGGGGTCCTGTCACGCCATCCGCTGCGCTATGACACTAGGCTACGTACTCTTGGGTGTGGCTGTAGTCCTCTCCCACGTTTACAAATAAAACAGAATAGTACCTAACATACGCCGTTCCATCCCCGCATGGGTGCACACTAGATGACCGCTCTATTCGCTGCGGGAATCCAAAAAGAGGGGCTTTCCTCGGCATCTTACGGACGGGGGTCTGAAAATTCGGTTTTACCACAACCGTGAGAAAACTCAGCAAGTATAAAATCACTAATCCCAAACTAGGCTAAAGTGCACCTCCAGAGAGTAAATAAAACACATGAATCATTGAACTAATATAACAACCAATATAAATTCACCCGGGCCCACAGCCCAACTCACTATTTCCGCCCTGCAAATAGGCACTTAATACTAATATCAAACATGTGTAGTTATATAGGCCGAAAGTCACGGCGCTAAGGCCAACAATAGTTAAACCCGACCCGAAGGCTCGACCCGTCGATCACGATTTATTCCGACTCGGAGGGCGGACCCGAAAAGCCACAGTTTATTCCGACCCGAAGGCCCGACCCGAAGGCCACGGTTTATTCCGACCCGAAGGCCCGACCCGAAGGCCACGGTTTATTCCGACTCGGAGGCCGAACCCGAAGGCCAACAACTATCAAACCGACCCGAAGGCCACATTTTAAAACGACCGGAGGCCACCATTTACTCACATCAGACACGTGCATCACTGTATTCAATCTCAACCATATCAAGGCATAATATGTGAATTCACATGTCAAGGGATTCAAATCAATTGTCATACTCCGATGTGCCCAGTTCAATGAATCACAATTTCCCACTCATTCAGCGCATTGTCGGCACGCCTAACTGGTTTCATTTTAGTCCATTTACACCCAGCACTTAATACACAACTTAGCATTACAAAAATCCAATCCGTTTAGGACTCGACATGACCAACCAAACTCCACAATCAAACCCCGAATATGGTAACGCCCATTAGGACCCCCAATGAGTCCTAATTAACCGATACATGGCCCAAATTCAAGTCATCACCTATTGAACCAATTAATTTCCAACTTGGACAAAGCAACCCATTTTCGGTTCTGGTATGAACAGTACCAGAACAACCCTCAATTTGTCTCTAAATCACACCTAAACAACCTTATTAAGTCCCAATTGAGTCCCCTAATCAGCCCACATACATACACACTCAATTAGACCTCAATTTAGCTTAATTAACCCTAAAAATTACCCTAAAATTGCACAATTATGCTAATTGAGTTTAGATTTTACTACTTCCTAAAATTGTCTTGAGGCGATGGAGTGGGCGGCCGACTACCGACGCTACAAGTGAGAAAGTCACTACGGGGCGCCAGGCAAGCCGGGCTGGGTCACACGGGCCGGGGTCGCTGGGTCTTCCGCCCAAAAACAGAGGTGGTCATCGAGGAGGCCGAGGAGGGTGGAGGGAGAGGTGGTGGCGGGGCTAGCTTGGGTGGCGCTGCACCGGCGAGACCGGGCGACGCCTTCTCCCCCGGCCGGAATACCGCCGGGCTACGAATGCAGGGGAAGCCGTCGACGGCCAGGGCGGGCGCCAGGGGGTTGCTACAAGGCGGCGATGAGCCCGGGACCTACATTCCCATGCAAGGCGGACTGCTTTGGCGGCAGAACAAAGAAACACGCTAAGCAGTAATCGCAGAAGGAGGAACACGCTGTGAGGAGATGGCTGTGAGGGACGACGTACGGGAGAGAGAGAGCGCGGAGCAAGAGAGAGAGTCTCAAGAGAGAGAGAGTGTTGGTCAAAAGTGGTCAAAATGAGTGAGTGGAGTCCACTTGTCACACATCCAAGGGTCTAGGACAATTTGCCCTTTGATCCAAGGGCTTAGGTTCAATTCCCACCAATAATGCAAGGGTATAAGGGTCAAACACCCCTAACCAAGGCTGACCAGGTCTGGTTTGGTCTCCTTAACCCTAGTTAGTCCCCAAATTTTAGCCAAAATTCGAAATAAACTAATAGTAGCCTAGGGGCATTTTCGTAATTTTCCGGTCCCGGACCGAAATTCCAAATTTTGCCCATACCGGTCCTAAATATCCATGGGAGACATAATCCGGTGTCGGATTCGTGAAATTCGCTTTCTAAGCCCTCGAAAATCGCCCGCGAAGTCTTGGGAATAAAATAATATTATTTTCCAATTTTCGTCAAAATTCCGTTTTTGATCGAATGCACTTAGACGACGTCGCGTGGTTGCCCCAAAATGGCATCAATTCCGAAAAATAATGTAAATGCGGGCCTCGGAAACGGACATCGAGGTCCTCAGGGACTAAATTGCAATTTTCCCCAATTCTGTCAAAATTTCTATTTTCAGCCGTTCTTGTCCCAAGTTTGTGTTGTCACTCTAAAATGACGTTCGTCTTGCCAAATAGTCGAAATTACCCTCGAAATTTTGATTTAGAAATTCGGGTCAAAATTCGGGATGTTACAGCATATGTGGTTTTGAATGCATTTTTAGTCATTTTTAACCACTTATTCTATCATGGATTAATTAGCCACTGGAGGCACATTATAAGATTTTTACTTTTTCTCAAATCCCGAGCACTTATGTTGAGATGATGAATTTCCATGGATCTATATTCAACTTTTCTTGTGAATTGAGATGATAATCCGTAGATTGCTCTTATGGTAGATTCTGGCCTTGATCCATCAAAAGTAACATCCTCAACAGTGGAAAATCTGGCAGGAATCATGTTCCGCTCTTACTTTTTTTCTGCATGCCTATATTTATCTCACATGTTCGTACCATCGGTCAGTGTCTTTACATGTCGAATTGTCATCCTTCTGTTCATTCTTCATTTGCCGATGACAACTTCTCATGCCTCTGATCCTTTGCACGACCAGGAGCTTCACTGTAATTTTGGCAACGATGTGATATCCCAACCAAATATTTGGGATATGGATGCAACAGGAACGATCTTTAAGCCGATTGCATTGCGTTGTGCTTTATGAATGGGAGCTGTCCATCATAGTAATGAAAACAGGTGCTATAGTTCACTTGTGGAATGTTTGAGAGCTGATTTGGATCCATGAATGCCCATCTTTTCTTGATTTGTTGCTTAATTAGATCGGAATACTTTGTTATAGATGCCATTGTAGTAGAATGGAATTGGAAGTTCAACCTACTAAATATGAGAGGACCACGAAAATGACCAACTAGGTTCCAGCTAGAAATGCATATTATATCAGGTGTAACGATGGTAAACTTTTTCTTGAAGGATGCTAATTTTCCTCAAAACTTTGGTTATGTTACTTATAATTTTTTCATAAATATCATGATTTTGGCTTGTAAATTGTACTTAATGTAATTTATAAACATGCACATACAGATTGCAATTAATCTCGTGTCACTAAGACTAAGAATAACTGTTAATAGTTTTCCCATAAGATCCTAATTTTCCTCAATCCGCCATAGATACCCAACGATACCTATCGTTAGCACCTCATTTATAAGCACAATAAATTTTTTTCTTGTGCCAATGGTTGCCATGTACATAAGAAGTACATGATTTCAGTGTAAAAAATAAGGGAAAATAAGGAGTAGAAAGTAGGTGTAGGTGAAGGTAGCATTGGAAGCTACTCTTCCTTATATATAGTCAACAAATTAATTAACCTACTCATTTTCATGAGTCTCGCGCTCTCTTCAAAAGTCCAAAACTCAATAGATGCAGGGGAAGGCAGGATTGGCAGAGCGCACCACTTGGAGCGAAGCGCTTCAGGATTGAAACATTGTTGTTGGAGTAACTGAGATTTCCCAGAATTGGCTAAAGAGAGGATATAGCTTTGATACTATGCTTTTTCTGCTCTCTATTTTGGCCAAATAAAACTTCATTTCACGCCTCTACACTATTTCCATTTGGTACCGTCAAAAAATTTGATGCCTATGGTTGCGAATGATTGGTTGGGCTTCCCGACTAAGTGATCCTTAACTTGAGAGATTGCTTCAGTCCATATAGACTTTCAGAGAGTATCGGATCCCTTGTGAAATTGAAGCGCCTGTTATTTGACGATAGTACTGATCATGCTGAGTGGACACCCCACTCACTTTGCTTTCCGTTTGATTCTTTTTCCTTTAATTTTGAGACCATGTCACATTTTATCATATTCTACATGAACTCATGCAACATTAGAAGACTTTGAGAGATTTGAATAGTCATCTTCCTACCTTACCTCCCACTTCCCTTTTTTTCCCTCTTTACCAGCAACCATATAAACGCGGAACAGAAATAAGTAACCGTATCGTGCTAAAAAAACTATCCATATACATACATATCTGTTCTTCTTGGTCGACAAGGAGATCATTGTGTTTTGCCGTCTTAATAGAGCAAAATGGGATGCCCCGGCAATGTACCTTTCGGTCATTTTCTCGCATCCATTTTTCTTTGTGCATCTGCGTATATCTTTCTCAAGAAGAAAAGGGGTGCAAGGACAAATCTGATGCACAACATACAGATTTTGGAGCCTCTCCTAGGAGATGCGAGTCATGGGCCAGCTAACCCGTTGAACTGTCTATTGGGCTGAGTTCACTCCCATGTCGAGGAAGTCCAATGAAACGTAAGCTCATAGGCTTGAGCCCATATGATAATCCATATGGAGAAATAATGAAAGGCTATATTTGGCCTAAATAAATAGGGTTTCTCTATATTTATGTGGTAGCCGCAAAGAATGATTAATGTAAATAGTAGCAAACGAGAAAGAGAGAACAAAAAATCTGGAAAGAGGGTGTTGTCTGGTTTTCATCTAGCTGACAATCGGAGGTCGATTCGTGCTCCCTACATCAAGTTTTTCGTGGGTCAAACCAAACCTACATTTTAGTAAGATTTATCCTTGATCTCTTGTGAAGTTCATGTGTATCATCAAGAATGGTGTTTTTGATGTTGCTACTGTTATGTATCTCTAGTATTAGTTAGAAAGAACTTTGTTCACACAATTTTGTTTATAGTGAAGATTTTGGGTGGACTCCGGTCCTGTGGTATTTGATCTCCTCACATCAGGAGGAAGGGGGTTTCACATAAAATTGCCTTGTGCTTGAGTGCTTGGTATTTATATTGCTCTATTATATTGTTTCCTATTAGATTTGCACAGGAGGGGAGATTGTTTTGTTCCACTATGCTAATCCGATATTGTTCAGGTTGTCATTGTTCTCCCATCAAATTGGTATCAAAGCATTGGTTCTTGTTTGATTTGTTTGCCTTGTGTTAAACAATTGAAATGAATCCAAGCAGACTGATTACATTAAATGGTTCGAATAATCATGTTTGGAAAGGGAAAATGGAAGACCTTTTGATTATTATTTGCCCATATTTTGATAAAAACCCGAGAATAAAACTGATGCTAAATGGACTATATTTCATCGTCAAGTGTGTGATTTCATTAGGCAATAGGTGAATGATAATGTTTTGAACCATATCATTGAGGAAACACATGCATGTGGTGTGTGGAATAAGCTTGAACAATTGTATGCTCGAAAGATCGGGAATAACAAATTTTTTCTATTAAACAGATGATGGCTTTGAGATATCAAGATGGTATTCCTTTGATTGATCATTTAAACTCTTTTCAAGGAATTTTTAGCTAGCTGCAATGAGAATCAACTTTGATGATGAGATCTAAGCGTTATGGTTACTTGGTACTTTGTCGTACTAGTGGGAGACATTTCGAATTTTTTTGTCTATTACAATGGATTTGGCCAAGAGTAGTGTTTTGAATGAAGAGATGACAAGGAAGACATAGGATCCTATTCACATTATGATCCCGTGGTTGTTGAGAAAAGGGGAAGAAGTGAGACTCGAGGTTTGAGGAATGTAAATAAGAGTCGAGATAAAAGCAAAGGTAAATCCAATAAATTTGCAAAAGTTGAGTGCCATTATTACCATCAAAAGTGACATATCCAGAGGTATCAACGTCAGTTGAAAAGAGAGAAATAGAAAGAGAAAAGTAATAATAACAGCGATGACAATCGTGTTGCTGCACTTTCATAAGACTTTCACATTGTCTTTGATGGTGATGCAATGAATCTTGTATGTCATGAAACCAGTTGGGTAATCAATAGTGGTGCATCTATTCATGCTACATCTCGTAGGGATCTCTTTATATCGTATAGGTTAGGTGACTTTGGATCTGTGAAGGTGGGAAATAATAGGCTAATTGACGTTGTAGGCATTGATGATGTATGCCTAGAGAACTCAAATGGCACAAGGTTAGTATTGTATAATGTTAATCATATACCTGATATTCATGTGAATTTTATTTCCACAAGTAAGCTTGATGATGAAGGGTATTGCAACACCTTCAGTGATGGTCAATGGAAGCTCACTAAAGGTTCTAGGGTTGTGGTTAGAGGCAAGAAATGTTCTTCGTTATACATTATACAGGCAAAGTTGTCCACAGACAAAATTAATGCAGTAGACGACCAAGAGATAGTTAATGTGTGGCATAAGAGGCTCAGTCACATTAGTGAGAAGAGTTTGTTGGTATTGGCCAGGAAAAAACTCATTTCAGAAATGAAAAGTTTGGCACTAAAGAAGTGTGCTCATTGTTTAGCAAGAAAATAGAATACTTCAAGAAAGTCAAGTATACTTGATTTAGTGCATTCTGATGTTTGTGGTCTGATGAAGATAAAATTGGGTCCAATGACGATAAAATCACTTGGTGGCTCTCTTTATTTTGTTGCTTTTATAGATGATTATTCAAGGAAACTTTGGATTCATACATTGAAAACTAAAGATCAAGCATTACTTTTAATCAATTTCGGGCTTCAGTTGAGAGACTAATTGGAAAGAGTTGAAATGCATCAAAACTGATAACGGGAGAGAGTGTACTTGACCTTTTGATGAATATTGTAAACAACAAGATATTCAACATTAAAAGACACCTCAATTAAATGGCTTAGCTGAGAGAATGAACAAGACATTGGTTGAAAGGGTAAGATGTTTGCTTTCACAAGTAAAGCTACCTAGATTCTTCTAGGGTGAGGCTTTTAAGTACAAGTTGTACATGTATTAAATCTTACTCCATGTGCTCCTTTAGAGTTTGATGCTCTTGATAGAGTTTGGACAAGTAAAGATGTTTCTTATGATCATTTGTGTGTCTTTGGGTGCAAGGCATTTGTGCACATTCCCAAAGAAAAGAGGTCTAAATTTGATGTGAAAACACAACAATGCATATTCATTGGCTATGGACAGGATTTGTTTGGCTACAAGTTCTATAATCGAGTTGAGAAGAAAGTTGCAAGAATTAGAGATGTTATGTTTATGGAAGATTAGACAATATGGCTTGAGAAATCAGAGATAATTTCAATACCATAAGTTAGTGATGATTTGATTAACTTGGATCCAGTTTCTCACATATATGATCCTGCACAGGTTGATGAGGTGCAGAAATAAAGTTAAAGACAATGTAAGTATCTCAAAAGATGTTGAGACAGGTGATATCATTCCTAAACGAGAGGCTCCATTAGATGCTTTATTAGATGTTCCAGTCCGGAGATCCATTAGAGACCGATGACCTTTTACCAGATATTTTGCAGATGAGTTTGTACTATTGACTAATGTAGGTGAACTAGAGTGCTATGTAGAAGCAATAGAAGATAAGTGCAAAAGCAAATGGTTTGATGCCATACAAGTGCAGTCGCTTGATGATAATCATACTTTTGAGCTGGTGAAGTTGTTTAAAGGCAAAAGAACTTTAGAGAACAACTGGGTATACCGATTGAAGCAAGTTGAAGATACGTTACAACCATGATATAAAGCTAAAATGCTTGTTAAGGGATTTGGTTAGAAAAAGGGTATTGACTTTGATGATATATTTTCTCCAGCAGTGAAAATGTGTTCTGTCTGTGTGGTTCTAGGTTTGGCATCTAGCCTAGACTTATAAATTGAGCATATGGATGTCAAAACAACCTTCCTACATGGTAACTTGGAGGAATAGATATACATGGAGCAACCAGAAGTTTTCAAAGTGAAAGAAGAAGAGGACTAGTGAGCAAGCTAAAGAAGAATGTTTATGGCCTAAAGTAAGCATCGAGACAGTGATACAAAAAGTTCATCAGTTATGATGGAGCAAGGCTAATAGAAGACTTTCTCAGATAATTGAGTGTTTGTCAAAAAATTTCTGATGATGATTTTATTATTCTCTTGCTTTATGTTGATGATATGTTGATTGTTGACATGAATGCTTCATGAATTGAATTGTTGAAGAAATAGTTGAGCAAGTCTTTCGCCACGGAAGACTTGGGCCTGGTAAAGCAGATGCTTGGCATTAGAATTACCCTAGACAAAAATGCTAAGAAGCTGTTCTTGTCACAAGAGAGTATCTCGAGAAGGTTCTTTAGAAATTTCATATGGACAAGGCTAAAGTGTTTAGCACTCCTCTTGCTGTCCACTTTAAGTTGAGTAAGAAGCAAAGTCCTACAACTGATAAAAAGAAAAAAGATATGGAAAGTGTTCCGTATGCCTCGGCTGTGGGAAGCTTGATGTATGCGTTGGTATATATGTGACCACACTTGGCGCATGCAGTTGGCGTTGTTAGTCGGTATTTGTCAAATCCAAGAGAAGAGCATTGGAGTGCAGTAAAGAAGATCATAAGGTATATTCGGGGAACTTCCAGTTTGAAACTCAGTTTTCGGGACTAAGAAACTTGAGTTAATTGGATACACAGATTCCAACTTGGCTAGAGATATTGATACTCGTAAATTTACTTCTAGTTATTTGATTTCCTTTGTTGGTGGGGTTGTGTCATGGAAGTTAAGGTTGTAGAATGTGTTGCAATTTTTACAACCGAAGCTGAATTTATTGTGGCAACCGAAACTAGTAAAGAGTTGCTATGGCTAAATTCATGAGGTCGATGTGTAGGGTATGCGCCCTTAAAAATTGTCAGGGGAGGTGGACTAATCAAGATGCGTGAAAGCTGACTTAAATACCACCAAACTGTTATATACAAAGAAAAAAGAAAGGAAAAAATCTAAATTTTAACATCTTGCAATAAAAAGGTTATCAAGATGAGAGAATTTAAATGAAAAAGAAAAATAAATGGCAATTTGAACTGTCGTGTTCTTAAAAATACGAGATATAAGGCATATGATCAACTTTACATGTCAAATCTTGTAACACTCTCGTCGGGTATTACGTAAAATTTAGACACTACCTTATTTAGAAATAATAATATCAAAGAAGCATTTATAACATCATTGACATAAAATATAATCTGCAGAACTATAAAAAGAAGTATTTAAATATGAATGCTACTTCGCCATTCAAGAAATTGGTTGAGTGGCCATCCAAGTCTTCGATGACGAGCTCGCCTAGTGGGCAGTTGAATTTTCCAACAGCGGTTGAGATAGATTCCAACTCCGTCCATACCTTTTTTATTTAAAAAAGAAAGAATGGGACATTACAGCCAGGTTTCATATACCTAACTTAAAATTAAAAATTTTAAATTAGTTAGTACTCAATTACTTTTGGGGAAAATGACATTAAAAGTATTATAATTTTCATATGGCATTCACTTAAAGGCCATAACTTTTTTTCAATCACTTGAGTGCTATAATTTTTTCAAAATGTTTTTTACAAGTGTTATGTCACGTCGGATTTCCTGTACTTGGGTGAACATTTTTAAAAATTTTTTATAGTTAAGTGATTGATTAAAAGTTATGGCACTCAAGTGAACGTTTTTAGAAGTTATGGTGCTTCAGTGGTTAAAAAAAAAGTTTTGACACTCACTTGAATGTCGTACGAAAGTTATAGCACATATGATGTCCTTGTCTTTACTTTTGTGCTTCAATTGTCAATTAGTTGATTTTCATGCCATCAACAACACATTCTCTCTCTCTCTCTCTCTCTCTCTCTCTCTCTCTCTCTCTCTCTCTCTCGTTCTCATTCTCTCTCGTTTACACGCTAGACTCTCTATTGATCTCTCTCTCGTTATTATAACATTGTTCTCTCGTTTACACGCTAGACTTCTCTATTGATGCAACTTATTAAAGCAGAGACAGTGAAATTAGAAATCAGTTTGCTCGACTCTCTAAATCGGGACGCCGTGGCTGAGGAGTATGCGGAGCGATGGTAAAATGGTTAGGAATCAAATATATATAACTTTGGATTGGTACGGGCAGATGTAAAGCTCTTTTGAAATTTGAGATTATAAATTGTGATGTGGCCTTCTTAGAATTTCTTTTTTGATTTTTCCTTTTCTTTTCCAAGTCAGGAGATAAGGTAAGAAATTTGTTTTTCCTTTATGATGGTATTTCTTTTTTGACTTCCAGCTTTTTTTTTTTTTGGTCGATGGCTTCCAAGTTAAATGGATCAATTTCAATACTGTTTAAGTGATAAGATCTTTATAGATTTTTAAGGGCTTTCTCTCTTTTTCACTTTTTAGTTTATTTGATTTTGAAATGATTTTTTTAGCTCAAGCTTTTAGCATTTCTTGTGGTATAAAAAGAGTTTTAGCATTATTGAATGCGTTAATTCATTGTATTGATTGGTCTTTGGGTTTGGGAAAATTTCCCAAATATGCTAATTGAACTTCTCTGTAATATATGCATTACCATGCATAGCAAGATTTCATGTTTTTTCATTTTCTCTTTTATCTAATTGATTGAGAGCAACGAAAACTCTAAGAAAATAATCGTAAGGAGAAAACCATTTCCATGATTTAAATTTTAAACCGAGATAATAAGATTGTTGATTGACCTCATGCTTTTATGCGTTTTCCTGCATCATGAACGTGATTCTAGTACTAAAGAAAAGATCTAAACTTACAAAGGGCAGCGACTGCAAATCATTAATTGCAAGGAAGGAGTCGAATCATTCCCTACGTAAAGATTCAATTGCAAAGGAAAAATTGTCCAATCAATTCCAAATTTATTGCACGGATGTCAATTCAATCTTAAATTTTTCAATTCTGCCATTTTAATCCTAAATCTTTGTGCAAAATTCTCATATAGTCATGCCGACCAATTTTCGCTGGAGATCGCTGACGTAGCGGTGTGTCACGTAGGATAGCTAGCAATGGCTGGACCGCTCCGTGCGCCATCTTCTACGAAATTGATCGGAATAATTATATTGGAATTTTGCGTAAAAGTTTATGATTAAATAGGCAAAACTAAAAAGTTAAGATTGAATTGACATTCGTACAATAAGTTTATGATTGATTGTGTAATTTTTTCTAGTGGCAAAACTAGAAAAGAAAAGTAACTTGGAAACTCCGAATCCGAATCATTCCCTACGGAAGGAACAAGTCTTAACAAATCCAAATAGTTTGATTATGCCTTTTTTGTTTGTTAAGGCTCTTAACCTTTTCTATTTTCTCTCCTTCTTGCTTTGAGTTTCGTTGGCCTTAAAAGAACATGTGAACGCCCCACTTGGGCGCTTTTGCAGGCCCCTCCCTCTTGGTTCAACTGCTTAGATGGGGGTAAAGCTTTCCCATATTTCATATCGAGACTTCAATCATGTCATAAATTAGACATTTGTTTGATATTCTTTTTTTCTATCGCCATAATCATGATATCCTTTGATTCTCTTCACGTTCTTCCAATTCATTGTTAGGATGGCAGTGCTGACGTTGACATATAAAGCGTGGTAGAAAGATTGTGCAACGAACGACGACCAGTTTTTGCAATTTCTCCGAAACATTTTTCTAAAATGGAGGGATTGAAAGGTCCCGCCTTTTCACTGAAATGGAAGAAAGAACATGAAATTCAGCACGGCGGAAGTCGCTCACCGTGAAAGATCAGACAGAACTTCACGGAATGCTTTTCACGCAAGTGCGAGTGTGAGCGCAGATCTCCCGGTTCTTTCTTCCTAGATTCGAAGGAAGCCCAAGCCAGAATGGGAGTTGGTAAGGCAATGCGTAATCCTTTGGCCGTCGCCATCACATCGATCCTTCTCGCTGTGCTCGCATCATGTTTCCTGAAGAAGAAGAAGAAGACGATGATCGCAAGCATCAAACCCGACAGACCCAGTTCGGTGGAATCCGCTCCGTCGACCTCAGGGAACGACTACAAAGTGTTCTTGAGCTTCCAGGGTGGGGACACCCGCACCGGATTCACCGACCACCTCTACAACAGCCTCGTCAACGCCGGGGTCTCCATCTTCGGGGACTACAACGAGCTCCACATTGGTGAGAAGATCGGCCCGGATCTTCTCCGAGTAATTAAGAGCTGTAAGATCTCAATCCCAATTCTCTCCCGGATTATGCTTTGAGCAAATGGTGCCTTCGCGAGCTCGCCCAAATGATCTAGTGCAAGAGAAGTGAAGGGCACATATTAATGTTATATCCAACATGAGTGCATTTGCTCCTCCGCAATCTCCTCCCCCAAACCTCAAAACAGTAATTAAAGTTGGCTCATGAATGAAGATAACGTTTAGTGACATTGTGGAAAAAGGGCCCTTGCATGCAAATTAATCTTACTCATGTCTCTTCTTTCTTTTGACCCATTAGTCCCTTACGCCATTTCTCTATATCCACTCCGTAATATATTTTTTCAGGAACGTGAATCCATGCGTGTATAGACGCGTAAAGCCACTGTTCACCGATGAAAAATGCTTCCGCATTCATCCTTATAACATATGTCCATGCAAATGTGCGGGTCAACCAGTAGTTATGTCAATCGATTCGACGAAGAACAGGTTGAAAAAACCGATGTCGAAACTCACTATTTTTGGCTTGAACGCAGGCGTTGTGCTTCATGCCACGAGCGTCAAGGCCGTCCATAGTCATGGCCACGGGCGGTTTCGGCCCGGTCAAACCCGGGCTTGGCCGTTGGCCGAGCCAGCGGTTTGGGAACCAGCCGAACCGCGATTTCGGGCCCGGTTCAAAAAAAAAAAACCCTCGCAGGCGCCTCGCCCGGATCGGGCGAGGGCGCGACCTCGGCGGCATGAGCGGTGACCTCGCCACCGCAGTGTGAGGCCGGCCTCGCCCGGCGCGGCGGTGAGGCCCTCACCGATTTGGCGGGCGTACCGCCCTAGCCAGGCGGCCTCACGAGGCTCGGCGACCTCATGGCCCGACTATAGCCGGCGGAGGAGAAAGAAAAAAGAAGAGTGGGGCCGGAACGCGGGGAGCAATTCGAGTTCCGGTTCATGCCAACCACGAACTAGAACACGCCCGGTTCGAACTGTAGCCATGACTATTATCCGGGCTCTCCCGGACAGCAGCCCACACAATACTTGTTATATCTTGAGAAAGACACATCAAAATGGGTTTTAAACCCATATATGACCCATTTAAAAAAATATGGGTCATATATGGCCATATATGGGCCACTTAATTTTAAAGAGTCCACCTTAAATGGATTTTAAACTTTAAAGTTTAAGATAAATGGGTTGAGTTTATAACCCATTTCCAACCCATTCACCGAGCTCACACACACACTCTCTTCCTCATTATAAAAATATTTTTTCAAGAAAATCGAAATTATAATTATAATTATTTTTTATTTTTTCTCTTTTTCTTTTCTTTCTTTTTATTTTTTCTTTATTTTTGGCCGATGGCCGGCCACGGTGATGGCCAACGACCGACCATAAGGGAGGGATGACCTCGCTGGAGGCCGGTGAAGCTCGAGCTCGCCAGCCTTGGGCGAGGCTCGAGCTCGCCGATCTGGTAAGGCCGAGGCCGAGGCCTTGCCTACCTTAGGTGACGCTCGACCCTCACCAATCTAGTGAGCCTTGAGCTCACCGGCCTTGGGCGAGCTCGACCTCATTGGATCTAGCGAGGTGAAGCCTTGCCCAACAAGTTGTCCTTGCCTATGGCGGTCGCCAGCCATCGCCATGGTTGGCGACCAACCACTACCAAAAATAAAAGAAAAAAAAAAATAATAATTCCAAATCTAATTTAAAAAAATAAAAATTATTAAAATGAGTGTACAAAGTAAAATCAAATTAGATTTTATATACCAAACGTCGAAAAAATTTTCTTATTCATTTTCAGGTTTCAGCCAACAGAGGAAAATTTTATCATTTTCTTGGAAAATTACTTCATGGAAAGCATTTTCTAGAAATATTACATTTTTCATGAAAAAAAGGGAGCCTCAATTTTCAAAAAAAAAAAAAATTATAAAAATTGTACACTAGCTTTGTATTTCATGGAAATATTTAGTCAGTATAATTTTTTTAAAATCATAAGAAACATGTTTTCTTAGATTGGATTAAATATAGAAGTGTTTCATGGGTCGGGTCGGATGTGGGTTAAGATATTTACATCATAAATAAATGAGTCATAAATGGATTAATGGATCAATTGGGATTGGACTATTTATGACCCAATCTAAACTCAGCCCTAACCTACCCTTTTTTGACAAGTCTATCTCAAAATGAAGACTCTGTGCCATTTTCAACTGACCAGAAGAAAATCTCCAAATTTATCAAAAATTTTCATCGTATTATGCACAAAAAAAAAAGTGAATTTTGCATTCTCTGCTCTGCGAAATTATTCCTGTACGATGTTGCTGGTATTTATCATTATTATTGTGACTATAAATTATCTTGTGGCTGAATTGGATAGTTTCAGTTGTCTACTTCCACCGACTTTGAGTCAACTTCGTCTGCTCATCTTTCGAGTCGCCACACGTCTACCCCTCCCCTGGGGTCCACACGTGTCGCAACGCTTCCTGTCCCATGTCTAGCTGTGAGATTAAATATATTGGCCCGATTGATAAAGTGAATGGAATTTTGCGGAGAGGAAATGAGTTGTCAACTTGTCATGCATTATGAATGCGTAAATGATAGGAATCAATCTGTTTAGCCAATTTTTTTCTTTCCAAAGTGTTAACATTTCTCACATATTGCAAAGGGACCCGGCATATAGTTCGGTGGAGGGAATACTTCGTAGTCAATGCTACGTATTTTGCAAAATTAAATTTCAAAATTTATAAGAAATCTATACTATTGTCGTATAGGAACATTACATGATATCATCCAAATTTGGGATACTTATGGTTAGTAATTTCACCAATTAAATTAAAGTAGCTTACAGATCAATCCGTAGGTCCACATCTTCCTCTCTTAATCGAATTGCTTAGGCCTTTTGGCCAAGTTCAAAGGGGTATTAGTGATTCATTGTCCAAGAGAGGATAATCTTTGTGCAGATTGAATTGCAAAAGCCCATAGACTAGGGTCCCTTCCTTCTAATTGGTTCTCTAAGTCCCTCAATTCCTTTGGGATTTGTTATATTCAGACGTTAGTCGGTATTGTTCTTCTATTTACGTTAATTAAATGAAAATTGGCTCGTTCTGACAAAAAAAAAAAGGAACGTGCTGGCCGAAACCCATTCCATTTTCGTCGCCTAGGGACCATGGAAGGACCCTTTTTTCAGGTAGCAGTTATTTTCTTTGTGCCGATGCTTGAAAAAGGTTTAGATGAACCCAATTCAAAAAATTTTCTTCTTTTGTTCTCGTGACTCGCGCTCTCTTTGCTAAGCCCAAAACTCTATAGATGCAGGGGAAGAGAGAGATTGGCAGAGGACACCACTTCGAGCTAGCCGCTTCAGGATCGAAGCACTCTTGTTGGAGTAAGTGAGATTTTCTAGTAAATCTTATAAATAGTTGGTCAGATGCTACGTACTGCAATTCAAGGTGGTTAAAACATTATGTTGTTAAGCCTACTTGTGAAACTTGAAGCCAGCTAGTAATAATATTCATTATTTCTTGTGGAACTCGCAAACTAGAAGTGGGGCAGTAAAATATCATTTGTCGGTAAGTTATGAACTACTTGTCGTACCACTTGTAAACTTCTAAAGCATTTGCAATCTAATATTGCATACTAGATTTCATATGGTAAAGTTGCTATGTTGTAGGTAGGGGTGTCAGAACTGAACCGAAAAATCGAATCGAAATACGAACTGAACCGAACATAATCGAAAATTTCGTGCATTTCGGTTCAGTTTTGGTTTCGGTTCGGATAATCAAAATTAACCAATTTTTTTTTTCAATTTGGTTTATTTCAGTTCTGTTCAATTCGGTTCGGATCGAACCGAACTGAAAAAATACCTTCGGTTTGTTTTGCCCTAAAAGAGCGAATACCTTCTCTTTCTGGGCTCAAATCCCCTTCTCTTTCTGCTGCTACGATCCCAACCAATCTGCGCTCATTTCTGCGCTTCCATCGCCGCTCTTCTCTCTCGCACGCATGCCCTCGGAATCAAGAGCCTCGACAGGTGGCCAAGATCGCTTTTTGTGAGCTTCTTCTTGATCTTATAAGGGTCGAAGAGCAACACCAACTCTGTGGAAACGCCGTTGCGTCTATCTTCGTCTTCTTCACATCCCGAGGCCTCTTTCTTTTCCTTCTGCTTTCTAATGTACCTTGCCTTCTTCTCCACAATTAAGGTCTCATCGCTGGCGAGCGAGGCCGTAAATTTTCGCTTCGGTTGGGTGGGAGCAATTTCTTGACGAGGGTCGCTGAGGCCGTAAATTTTAGCTTCGGTCAGCCGTAAATTTGTTGCATTGCTCCTTTACTTGCAGTCTTAGTTTGGAGTCGAGGTTTAGCCGTTGTATCTTCTGGGTATTGTGGATTAGTTTATGTAATGCTTGGTTTGAGGGTTGATGGTGGCTCTTGTACTATGGACTTGCTTAAGCGTCCTCGGATAAATAGATTTGTTTCTAAAACCGAAAATTGATCCAAACCAAACCGAACCAAATCAGTTTTTCGGTTCGGTTCCAATTCGGTTCGAGCAAGTTTTGGTTCAGTTCAAGGGGGCACTCTTGACGGTTCGGTTCGATTCAATTTGGTTCGGCTCGGTTCGGTTTTTCAAGAAAATCGAACCATTTACACACCCTAGTTGTAGGTAAGTTACTAGTTAATTGACTGCCCCACTTGTAAAACTCTAAAGCAATTGCTAATGTACCAGTAGTTGCAGGGGTGGTAAAATCGCTATTTCATTGGTAACTTATGAGCGATTTGCTGGGCCCACTTGTAAAATTTTCAAAGTAGTTGGTAATCTAGAGTCGAATACTAGATTTGAGGATGCTAAGTCATTATTTTATCGGTAAGTTACTAATCAAATGACATTTTTTTTTTGGTCTGTAATCAAATGACAGGTTCCCTTCGTAAAATTTTAAACTACTTCGTCACCTACTACGGGATGTTGGTAAATTGAATTTCGTGGTATGTTACTAATTACTCGACAGTCCCATGTAAAATGTTGCAGCACTTTGTCGTTTACTCTTGGATACTAGATCGCGGAATGATAAAATGGTTTTCTTGGGGGTTAGTAACTAATTTATTAGCAACCCACTTGTAAATTTTAAACAGTCGATAAGAATAGAAGGAAGGAAAAATCCTCATCCTGATGTAAGTGACGAGCTCATCGGTCAAATTCAAAAGTATTTGGCAATCTACAAGAAAATATCATCTTTGAAAATGACAAAATTGGTATTTCATTAGGTACGTCGCTAATAGTTAATCGAACAAAAAAGTTACTAATCAAATTTTACTTTCTAATAATACTATTGGAGATTTACTAGAGCTTTTTAAAATTTGCAATCACGAAACGCACTTCGGTTTTTGGGCAAATGGAATATTAAACTCGCTGGTGTTGACACTTTATTTTTAGCCGACACATCGTAAAGGTGAAAAATTGAGATAATGGTTACTAATCACAACAAAACTCGTTTCTCAATCAAAAAGAGTCATTTAACATTTTTTTTCTTGTATTAGACTTCATTTCCTTTTCATTTGCACCTTAATCTCAAAAGGTCAAAACCTTGACTTTCGAGTTGACTTTTTTATAAAACTTTGACCAAAAAGTCAACGTTAAGTCAATATTTGGTTTTTTGCATGAAAGTCCCCAAATAGTGTCAATTTCATTTTTGCATTGTTAATTTTCGAAAAAATCAAAGTTTGATCTATTAATTAACATTTTAATAACTTATTACTAAAATGTTGACTTTTGGTTAACACTTTGTCCAAAAAAATTCAAAAAAATTCAAAACCACTTTTGGTGTTGACTTTTGGTCAACACCAGCCCTCTCCCTTGTGCATGAAATTACCAAATTTCCCTTTTGTGAAATTACAAAAATATCCCTAATGCCATGTCGCCAATCCATTGAGAGAGGGAATTATGAGTGGCTGACCACAACGATCTACCGCTATTGCCGTGGTTAGCTCAATGGTGGGCGTTGCCTATCTGTGGCAACCACCAATGGTAGTCGCATTTATTGGGATGATCACCTTAGGCCAACGGTGTTAGTAAAATCTCAAATTGCTTAAATATATGTATATATGGTACATTATAATAATATATTAAAGTGATACGATATTATACTAATACTCCCCTCACGTGTAAGTCTCTCCCTCACATGTGCTTGGCTCAAATAGACTATTGTGAAATGGATGCGATGGCATCAAAGACGACCATTATAATAGTGGTCTCATCTGTTGTCTAGGTGACGAATCGTGCCTTTAGGATTAATTCCGAAGTGGCACAAACAAAACATTTTAAAAACTCATGCTTAAAAGAATTAGGGATGATTGAACCTCGAGGACATAAAGATTTCCTTTTTCTTGCAATTTGATACCTCAATTTTTTTCATTCAATTAAAGATCTTATATTTTCAAAATTGATATGCATATGCAAATGAATAAGAAGAAGCTTAGTTACCAAATTGTACTTTAAGAAAAATTTCGTGTACTTGTAATATCATTATTTTTAAAAAAGTACTTTTTATTTAAATAATGAATAACCTTTATAATTATCTCTATAGTAGTATGTGTTACATATATTTGACCAAGAAATTGCCAATTGCGATTTTAAGCATAAATATAATTGAGAATATTGTGATCGGAAGCAACCATGGCAAAGCAAAAATAAAAATAGGAAATGGAACCGTTTAAGTGAGTCAACCCATTTCCCTTGAAAAAGGAGAAAATATTGGCTACCCCTTGTGATTCCACCGTGGAGAAGTAACAATCCTGAGGTGGCGACACGTGTTCTAGGGGACCCACCGTTGTCAGGAGGCCTCCACGGTGGAATCACTCTCACGGCGATGAGCTAAGAGCAGCTGAGCTGAAAATTTTTGAAAAAAATCAAGCGCCCTCTCTCTCTCTCTTTTGCGCTCCCCATCCACATCTGCTCTGCACTCCGTCTCACTCGCGCCGCGCCGACGCCGCCTCCAACGAGCGAGGCCCTAGCCTCCGACGCCGCCTCCGCCCTAGCATCCGACGCCTCCGATGCCGACGACAAGCAAGGTCCGCCGCTGCCCACGAGCGACGTCCGTCACCTCCGACGAGCAAGGTCCACTGCCTCCAACGAGTGAGGTCCATCTCCTTACGCCAAGCTTCCAATTTTGGCAATTCCTGCGTGATTTCCAGAAATTTGTAGTTTAATCTCCTATCCTCATCCTGGCTTCACTGTTTATGTTGATATTTGTTTGCCTTGTTTGTCTTTGCAGGGGCCAAGATGTTCTACTTCTTAACACAGGACTGGGTAATGAAGAAGATCAGAAATATATTAAGGAACTTCTCCAGGTTGAAATATCTGGGACAGCAGGTGACTCTAGTAAGGTTTAGTTACCATGTTTATGCAATTGCGAAGATTAGACAAGTTTCCTGACATTTTTGAGTTAGTGAAGATAGAACTTAGCATGGTTTCACAATTCAATGAGGAGTTCTCATTGGATTGGGATTCTTCTCCTCATTGAGCGAGTAGTTTTATCCCTTTGGTGTCCTATAGTAAATTTCTCTCTTCTTTTATGAAGAATTAGTAGTCTTCTTTATTAGGATTTGTGGGAATTCAATAAGTTCCTTTTTCCTATTATAAATAGGTCATTCTGTTTTGTTTTTAGACATTTCCTACTTAGATCATGTTTGTTGTTTAGAGGTTTTCTACCTCAACTTGAAATTGCATTTAACAGTATGTAAATACATGCTCTGATGTGGAGATAGATATTCTACTTAATATAGTTTGAATATTAGCAGTCATTTGCTTTGGAATCGTGTGATGCAATTAATGCTTAATAAGCCCCAATGGTGATCCTTTTGAGATATCATTCATCGTCAGTCTCTTCTGGTTCTCAAACAATTTGGGCTCATTATTTTGGAACTCATCTTCCTACATCAAATTTGTTTAAAGTTTCGTTTGAAGTTGATTTTAACTTTGTTGGATATATGGTTGTGCATAGATGAGCAGCCCTTGGTGAGCTGGCTTCAAGATGATAGGCACAAGCATGAGGCAATCAGGTTAAGACATTTCAAGGTACCCTTTTAGAATTTTGTCAATTTCTTTTGTGCTCAAGTTGTTATCTCAAGGCCTTTTCACTAAAGCCATGGGTGCTGATTGTTGGATGTTTGTTTGTAAAACAAACAAAATAATACTCTTTCATTTGTCCCACATAGGAAATTTTTGATAAAGTGGGCCACTTTATAACTGTGAATATCTTTCTGCTTCTTAGAGTGAAGACAATGGGTGTGTGCTAGTCCACACAATACCCGCGTGCGGGTGCGCGAATAATTGCGCGATTATTAGGCACACTTAGCACTAATCCCTTTATTTTTTATTTTCTTTCGTAAGGTTATCTCATAAATTTTTATTAGTTGAAAGGTTGTTTTTGTTTATAAAATAATTTTCGAAATTATGAAAATTCGGAATTTTATTTATATATATTTTTATTTTATTTTATTCCGAATTTTACATGTGCCTTTTCAAGACAACTTTTGGAGATTATACTTATTCAGTTTTCAATCTTTCCCGAAGGGTTGCATTTGTTCATTTTGCAACTTCTTCCGAAGGAATATCATTGTTAGCTTTGCAACCTTTCATGAAGAGTGGCCTATGTTTTTTTCAAACCGATTTCTATATATGTCAGTTTTTAGCAAGAAGGATAATAGACATTAATTTTCAAGTCTTCATTCGAAAACTACAGCCATTATTTTCAATTGTTTCTAAGAGAGACCCCGGAGAAATACTAGAATTGCTATATAGTATTCTCATTTTGAGACTTTGTTGTATCCTGGAGGATTTTTGTCGGTGATCATTAGCAACATTGTGGGGCAAATAAATCCTTAAAAAAAATGATATCACGCCTCAAAGTTCGACTTGATTGCTCTTTTGATTTGAAGCCATTTATTTTACAACACTGATTTCTTGGGTTTGTGCAGACCGTGACCTCAGTTGAATGGCATCGCAAAGGAGACTATTTATCCACAATGATGCCTGCAGATATCCTTGTGGTTGAGTGCTTTATGATGATGTGTCTCTTTGAGGGGTAGTTGGATCCATCATTTGAAGAGAAGTGAATACTCCCAGCATTTAGATATATATATATATATATATATGTAGCATTAATGCGGCTTACAAGAAAGAACCCAGAACATCAGTTGTTGTAGTAGTAGGTAAACTTTTTTCTAGAAGGTATGTGGGGAAAACGATGGTAGAAACAAAATAGCGCATTGTTTGCAAGATAAGAATCAATGTCAACTAGAGTATTTGCATCCATGAGTAATTTTGTACAATACTATAGGTCTAAGGTATTGAAACAGCTTTGAGTGATCACAGAGATGATAGACTCTTTTTCAAATTCTCTCCTTTTTCTCTCTTCTGTATCAGCCAATAAATGGTAAGAGGAAATGATGACCCCCAACTTTTTATTGTTACAAGAGAACTAATGACACTGCCACACTCACAATCCTTGCTCTATAAGCCTGTGACACAATTGAGACCGTTGTAGGCAGACATGTGTATGTTTAATGTGGTAGTTTGACTTGTCATCTTCTCTTCCTGTTATTTTGGTAGAAGCATCTTTTGGCCATGAGCTTCCGTCTTCTTTTAGTATTGTCCTAGGCGAAAATTGTTTGTCAGTTGACTACCCAAACAACATAAGTAAGAACTTTTATTTGCTTCTTAGCATTTTCTGGTTTGAGATCACCGTAATTCGTGGAGTGTTACTTTTTTAACTTGCAGTAGGTTTAGTCACTTTTTCTAAGTAGTTTCCTTTAACTTTCCTCACGTGAATCAAGACCAATCTTAATACACCAATTGTCAAAGAAGATTACTCAGAAGATCCCATTCAAGTTGCACGGTCTTCCAGTTTCACCAGTTTTTCATTGGGATAAGAGCACTAGAAGTGTCTTAACTTTTGTACGGCGCTCACTTGAGTGCCATAACTTTTTTTTGACTCACTTTAGTGCCAAAAATTTGAAAAAGTAATCACTTGAGTGCCAAATGCCATTTGGTAGCTGGAAAATCTGACGTGGCTTCGCCGGAGCTTACGTGGATAATATTTTAATATATTTTTTTTTGAATTTTTTTATTATTAATTATTAATTTTTTATTTTTGCAAAAAAAATTGAATTTCGGTGAGGGTCTGCGACCCTCGCTGGCTGTGAAGGCCTCGCCTAGATTAAGCGAGGGCCACCATGCCCTTGGCTACAAAGGCCCTGGGCAAGGTTGTCACGCCTCGAACCCCATCGAGCCTGCGACATCCCTCTCCTCGGTTGGAAGAGTGCGACGTCCTAGGAATAACGTCGCCGACCCAACGATCCATCGGAGTTAAATCGCGACGAAAGCAATCAAAAATCCCAGACATTAACATTGGAGAACACCAGGAAGGAACAAATCGTCAAACCACCAAGCATATATTACACTTCCAAATATTTACATCATCCACCAATACAAACCACAAAATAATTTATAAGCACACCGAACTATAAACTCCAAACCACCAAAATATCAAGATCAGCTCTCTAGGTCAGCACTATCCAAAAATGGGGCGCATCCTCCTCCCAGAACTATCCCCTACGCCCTCTCGAAGACACCCACTCTGACTCAATGTCCTCGGCATCACCACCTGAATCCTCCGCAACTGTCTGCTCACCCGACGACTCCGAGTCGACCTCAATCTTGACATTCAAGCGGGGGCTCTGAAATGGTTTGGTTGAAATAACCATGAGATCACATCTCAATAAGTCACAACCTAAGCCCCATCTAGGCTATCACGTAATTCCAGACGCATCCAAACGCGCAACCAAACAATCACACAACCAGCAATCAAACATTCACACATACCTGGACTCTCTGCATACACACTATGCACGTTAGCTCACAATCCCAACATACAATTCTTGCACACATGCCATCACACACTTTCTACATATCAATACACACGCCAATCATACCACAGCAATACATCACAGCCGCGTGCCCTCGATTATAAAGCAAAACCTACTTGGGCACGTCCCATACCATGCCTAGCAGATTTTACCCCATAATCGCGCACTGCATCACGCGATACAAACACACTCGCACACTAACTCACACCATGCATCACTTTCACAATCCTCACATGTCAAGCCAAATCTCGCTCGTTCTCAACCTTTCCACCACTACCGCGCCTTCGTAAAACGCATCAGACCAATGGTCTTTTGACCTCGTCAAGCATCGACACCGCGTCGGGCCGGGCATCGTCCGCGTAAACGAACACGCCTCAGGATGGAATTCTACACACACTTTCCTTCTACCACACCCGCGTAAAACGCATTAGGCCAACGGTCTTCTGAACACGTCAGGCATCGTCACCCCATCGGGCCGGGCATCGTCACCTCTCAGGGATGGCATCGTCCCGCGTAAACGAACATGCCTCAAGACGGACCTTACCCCCGCGTAAACGAACACGCCTCAGGGTATTACTTTTCCCATCAATCCTACATTTCCGTACCTTCGTTCCACACTCTCCACACGTATCACACAGCCACACATACACACGGTCACACACAAATTCACATCTCGCACATACTTTTCACAATTACCCACTCTCATCACGCGAACACCACACAAACACCCAAGCTTGGCACGCGAACTCAATGCGCAATCACGCCACCACACCTCACAGCCACACAATCACACATACGAGCTCAATTCATGCATCAAACTACCAGTCAAAATGCCACGATAACACCGAATAATTCTGGAGAGAGAGAAAAATCAAGAATATGTAAAATCGGGTCCAAACTTGGCAGTTGTGCAGTGATAGAAATCCATTTGAAATAAATAGTAAATCAACTCCAAAAATTCTAAATTTTGGATATGTCATAAAAAAACATCTTGATCAACATTTCTTATGAAGAACACGAAATCTGGTTCAATCTGCAACCATGCCTATTTATCCCTCGAAATCAGACCAAAATCTGTTCGCTCTACCAAACCGTTTTATCCTCAAAATACATTTCTTTCAACAACCAAATCACCTTGAAAAGCTTTGAAATTTTTATATACTATAGCCACAAATGTCCCCAACAATTTTTGTGAAGGAAGTATTTTGAAAATAGGCCTGAAAAAATTTATAAAAATTCGAATAGACCCGAAGGTCGGGTGAACAGTAAATCGGGTAGACCCATTTCGGTCCAAAGATGGACTTCCAAATGGTCTCAAATGATTTCCAAAAATTTCCAAATTAAATTATGTTATACCTCAAGATGTTGGGAACAACTTTCATGAAGAAAACTTTCTCAAATTTGGCCCAAAAAATTCTCTACAAAAATAGCAAATCGGGTAGGTACAGTAACCGCGAATCCACGATTCACCCCGAATCTCACGGATTCAAACTCGAACCGATTTCTACCAAATTCCAACCGCCTAAACTCATTTCCCGACATCTAATGCAACGCGCAACAACCGCTAACAGTCATGATCAGCCATCAACAACCACAATCAGCCACCAATAATCACGATCAACCACCAAAAACCATTATCGACACCTTAATCAACCTCTAAATCCTCTAAACCATACCCGAACGAGTTCGAAAATACCCGACGTCCTACATAGGGATTAGATCGCGACTTACTTGGTTCTAGACTAAAGCGGCTAGAACGTAGCACGGCGGCGAACGGCGGGGACGGCGGTGGACGGCGGCGCGGCTTGGCGGTGGCGAAGGCAAGCGGCGACGGCGGCGGTCCGGCGATGGGGGCTTCACGGTGGGGGAGAGTTCGGGAGGGAGAGAGAGAGGAAGAATTTGGTGGGGAGGGGCTGCCGTGGGGGAAGGGAAATGAGTGAGGAGAGAGAGAGATTTGACTTAAATAGTCAAATTTTGACCAACTTTTCCAAAATGCCCATTTTGCCCCTCTCTCACTTGGTCTACATTAATCTAACACTACAAAAAATATCCAAGAAAAATTTGGCATTCTAGTAATTTTCGAAAAAAAATCGTTGGTAATAGCTCGTTGAAATTTTTCCAACGAAAAATTTCAATTTTGGAAATTTTGCAAACTAATTTTATTTCGTTGGAAAATTGGGGCTAAATTGATTTTGGAAAATTTTTTTTAATCCTTTTAATTTTCCAAAATAATTTTTGTGATTTAAATGGAAATTTCAACGAAAATTTCCCGTTGGAAAATTTCGGAATACCCGTTGGAAAAATGGGCAAAAAATGCTTTTTTTTTTGTAGTGTAAGCCAAAATATCCAAGGGCATTCTAGTCTTTTCATCCTTGCATTATTGGGCTGATCTTATCCTCTTAATTTTCCAAAATAATTTTCCAATAATTCCCCCTAAAATTCGGAATACCCAAAAATAGGCCTTGGGGCAAAGTCGTAATTTTTTGATCTCGGGCCGAATTTCCATTTTTCGACCATACCAACCCCAAATATCATTGGTCACACTAAAATGACGTCATCCTCGTAAAAATAGTCGCGCACGACCTCGAAAATGGACATCCAAGTCCGGATCCAATTTCGCGATCAAAATCGCCCAAACTCAATTTTAGGGTCTCTCACTAACGGACGGCTGTTTAGGGATTACGCGTATCGATCTAGGGTTATTCGAGTCATAGCGACCTCGATCGTCACCGAAGGTCGACTCATGATCGAGTTCTTAGGTCCACGTACATTTCCTTAAGTAGCCATTCCCTAAAGGTTAGTATCTCGAGAATGATCAGTTCCGGGCGAGACTTACTAAAATGAAATGAGAAATAACATCTATTTCATTGATTCCGGAAAATAGGTCGAAATTCAGGATGTTACAGAGGTTGTCACGGCCTCGCTGACAGTAGGCGAGGTCGCGAAGGTCGTCTTGCCGGCCGCGGGCAAGGCGGCCTCGCCAGATCTGGTGAAAACCTCCACCGCTGCGAGCAAGGCAGCCTCGTCAAATATGGCGAGGCCCTCGCCACCTCGCCTGCACCGGCGAGGCCGCGAAAGGCCTTCACCGCCGCGAGCGAGGTGGCCTCGCTGGATCTGGCGAGAGCCATCGCCACTGTGGGCGAGGCAACCTCACTAGATTTGGTGAGAGCCTTCGCCGCCGTGGGCAAGGCGGCCTCGCCGAATCTGGCGAGTCCCTTCACCGCCGCGCACGCACGGCCGGTGAGACCGCAATGGCCTCACCAAGGGCGTCCACGGTCGCTGGCAAGAGCCTTCGCATCAGCTCATTTTCGCCAAATGAAAAATAAGAAAGACAAAGAAAAATAAAAATTAAATAATTAAATAAAATAAAATTAAAAAAATCCACGTCGAATGAAAAATTAATTAAAAAATCCACGTCAGCTTATTTGTCGAAAATGACACTCAAGTTATCCATTTTCGCCGAAAGTGGCACTCAAATAATTTATTTTACTCCGATGTGGCACTTAAGTGAGCCAAAAAAAAGTTATGGCACTCAAATGAGCGCCGTACAAAAGTTATGGCACTCCTAATGTCCTTATCCCGTTTTTCATCCTTCTCGATCCATCTTCTTTGTTTCAACTAAGAAGAATATTCGCGTGTATGACCTCTTGAAGCAGAAACTCATTAAAAAGCTTGAGACTGGACTTCTTGAAGTTTCCTCAATTGCAATTCATCCTCAAGGTATGTTTGAAAATCTTATGTTAGTGTTCTCTTCCTTGTTGATTTGTAGATCCCCATAATTCTTGGTTGTCTTCCCTTGCGGGGATAATTTAATTGTTGGAAGCAGAGAGGGAAAACTCTGTTGGTTTGATATGTACCTTTCGCCTCAACCTTACAAAACATTCCAGTAAGTTTGCTATTATCTTTGTGACAATTTAAAAGTTGTGAGAATTGGATGAAATTTTGTTTTGGGGAAGTGTAGCTGATCAAACTGAGTTGGTTGTTTGTAGTTACACGATTGCCTTTTCTGGGTAGAGAATTTAATGTTTGCATGTATATATAGTCTGGTAGATTTTAGCTTGTTACTTGTTTGTTCTGATTGTCAGGTGTCATTCGAAGGACATTACAAATATGGCCTTACATCGCTTATACCCCCTCTTTGCATCGTGTTCTGATGATTGCACAGCCTATGTGTTCCATGGCATGGTTTATTCAGATTTCAACCAGAACCCTCTCATTGTTCCCTTGGAAATTCTCCAAGGGCATGTAAGCTCAAATGGAAGAGGTGAGTGTTCGTACTCTTTTCTATGCAAAAAATTATTGACACTGAGGAGGAATACCTATCCTTAGCTTCATGAAGTTTTTCTTTGGGGGTTTTGTGGGGGGGGGGGGGGGGGGTGTGGGTGGGTAGTGTTAGAAAGGATATCATGTCAAGGATGAGTGAGTTTTTATAAAATAGCCTGGGGACACTCAAAGGTCTACAATTCTGCTGATGTCACTCGGCTTAGGGCAATGCAAGAGCTTCTTCCTTTGTTGACAAAGTCTTAAAGCAGCTCTGGCCATAAGATTTTCTAGACGTCACCGTTCATTTATTCCATTGCTGACAAAATCATCATTAAGTTGAGGCTAGAGCGGGGGGCTACGTGAAACCTATGCAGTCTCTCTATCCAAGATACTTGGCAGCATATCAAAGTGTGGATAAACGTGGATGGTACATCAGGAAGCAGATTGAAAGAGCACTGACCTTTTTTTATTAGTGATTTAATTAAGTTGTTCCGATATTTGTGTCTGAGATTCTTGCGTAAACCTTATAATGGGGGAGAAAACGCATCCTGCCTCAGGGCCATGTTCCTATCTTATAACCAAGTGGTTTGAAACATTTGTGCTGGGACAGGTCCCCTCTACTCTAACACTGTCATTGTCATTGTCTGCTCATCTAATTACAAGCTAACTAGCTATGCCATGCAGATAAGAAACTGACGTCTGGGTATATTGTTACTTATTTATTATTCTTCTAATCGGCAGGGGTGATGGATTGCAAATTCCATCCACAGCGGCCTTGGTTGTTCACACCTAGTGCTGATTTGGTGATCCGACTTTACTGTCACTGCAAGATGACTCTTGAGAAATGATCCTTTGATTCACTAAAAAAAAAAGGATTTAGTCACGGAAAATTAGCGACGGATTTAGCCACGGAAATAAATAAAGTAGAAAAATGCCCCGATACTTAATTTCCATGGTTAAATCCGTCGCTAATTAGCCACGGAAATAAATATAGTAGGGAAATGCTGCGATACTTAATTGCGATAGAATTTGCGACGAAAAATTTTCCGTGGCTAATTTGCGACGGATTTAGCGACGAAAAAAAATTCGTTGCAAATTAGCGACGGATTTAGCGATGAAAAAAAATTCGTCGCTAATTAGCGTCGAATTTAGCGACAAAAAATAATTAGCGACGGATTTAGCCACGGAAAATAATTCGTCGCAAAATTTTTTGATTTTCTAAATTGTTAATGTCAAATGTCGTCGCTAAATCCGCCGCTAATTAGAAAAAAAAAAAAAATTCGTGGCTAATTAGCAATGGATTTTGCGACAACATTTCACATTAACAATTTAGAAAATAAAAAAAATTTTGCAATGAATTATTTTTCGTGGCTAATTAGCGACGAAAAAAATTCCTCCCCAAAATTTTTTTATGTTCTGAATTAATGTCGCAAAAACTAGCCACGAACATAAAAGTTCGTCACAAAAATTAGCGACGAACTATAAGGTTCGTCGCTAAAATTTGCAACGAAATATAAAGTTCATCGCTAATTTAATTAAAAAAAGAGCGCTCCAAAGCCCCGCCCTCACCCCCAATTTCTCTCCCTCTCTCGCTAATATAAAGTTTGTCGACTTATGATTGAGGTAGATGATTAGCATGAATTGGTTTTTTTTTCAGTAAAAGGTCACCTTCTTTCATTGATGTTCTGCACCCTGAATACTTTTGTTATATCTCGCTAACTAGTGTTCATGGAATGATTTGATTGTTCTGACTGCTTCTTTAGATGGAAAATTTGTTTTCTGTTCCCTAGATTATGAGGTTTGAGACTTGATCTATTTTTCTATGACACGCGAATTGTGCTCTTGTAGATTAATTGCATGTATGTTGCAGCGTATTTTATGGATGAAGAATGCGTATTATTATTAGTGAATAGAATGAGTGCTCTGCGATCTGTCGTCGATCAACCTGTTAGAGTAAGTATCCATCAAATGGTCTTAACATTTTATCGCTGTTAGTGTTAAGCTTGACCTATTGGACAGCCCTTCTACTCTCCTTCTCTTCAATTCTAAAAGAAGTTAACAATGTTCTCTGTTCTACTATAGTGAAGGGATGTTCTCTCTTTTGAGACGTACTAATGTAGATCTTCCGAAAAGTTCCGGTCTTTAAAGATGTGGATTTTGTTGAAGAGAGTATGGATGGATGACATAGGCTTTAGGAAACTGTGCAGAAGGCTAAATGTTACCTTTGAATCAAATTACTTAATTGCATAGCGGAATTTATATTAATTTTTTTTGCTCTCTTTAGTACAGAATGAGACAGTCTCCTCATTTATTTTACTTTGCTTCTGCAGATAACTCTATTCTACGCAGCAGTGTTTGCTGGTCTTCTACACTGGTTTCCTGTGAGCTTCTCTCAGGTTGTGCCAGCTCCCTATCGTTTCCATACCTTGAATTTAAGGCTGTAATAATTTTTAATTGGGTACTTTTTTGATGCAGCATACTGCTGGTCAGCTTAGAAGGCGCAAATCCGGGGGTGGTGCTGGCACAAAAATGTCCGATAAGGGTGAAACAGTAACTTTTGCAGATGTTGCAGGTGTCGATGAGGCTAAGGAGGAATTGGAAGAAATTGTGGTATGTCAGGCCTCCTTCAGTTCATTATGGTACTACAATCAAAATCTAGTCATAATCCTGAAGGCTTCATGTTTATTCAGGAAATGTTATTTACTGCTGTTCTTTACTGCTCAGGAATTTCTCAGGAATCCAGACAGATACGTACGGGTTGGTGCTCGGCCTCCCCAAGGTGTCCTTTTGGTGAGTTTTTACAGAATATAATCGATGTCCATGATTACTTCTGGAAAATTGGATCAACTGATGTCCAACACATTTCATCATATATGAGATTGAAGTTGCTTCCTTTTAGTGTGGATGCTGTATGCAGTTATGATAGTTGAATGCCTCTTCGAAGGAGTTGGTGGTCAATACTATTTCACGCATATGATGGGCAGCAGCTGTGATTACTGACCGGGATTGCTATTAGTCCATTGGACCTGAAAGCTCATGTCATTTTGAGTCATTTACTCCTCAACAAGTGTTTATGATTTGTTCTTCGCGAATAACTTGCAACTTTTAGGAAAATTTGTTGATATTTGTTCTGGTATCACAACATCTTTTTAACTTTTCATGCGGAATTACATTGTTGTTGGTATTATTTTCTCTATGTTTGTGGAGATAGTTATGCATTCTTTTAATCTGAATTTCGGTGGATGATTTTTAGGGCTTTGTTTATTGAACAGGTAGGTCTTCCTGGGACTGGTAAAACACTTCTAGCTAAGGCTGTGGCTGGGGAGGCTGAAGTGCCTTTCATAAGTTGTTCAGCTAGCGAGTTCGTTGAGTTGTATGTTGGCATGGGTGCCTCTCGTGTGAGAGATCTTTTGCACGGGCAAAGAAGGAGGCTCCATCTATTATTTTCATAGATGAGGTAAATGTCTACATATTTCCTGCACGAACATCTTCGAGCCTCTTCTCTTTGGTCGGTTGTCAGGAAACATTTTTTGTCTTGCCGATAGATGCTGTGGCAAAAAGTCGCGATGGTAAATTTCGCATTGTCAGCAATGATGAAAGAGAGCAAACCTTTCAGTGACTAAATCCGTCGCAGCATTTCTCTACTATATTTATTTCCGTGACTAAATCCGTGGCTAATCAGTGACGGATTTAGCCACGGAAATAAATAAAGTAGGAAAATGCCCCGATACTTAATTTCCATGGCTAAATCCATCGCTAATTAGCCATGGATTTAGCCACGGAAATAAATATAGTAGGGAAATACTGCGATACTCAATTGCGATGGAATTTGCGATGAAAAAAAAATCCGTTGCTAATTTGCAACGAAAAATTTTCCATGGCTAATTTACGACGGATTTAGCGACGAAAAAAAATTCGTTGCAAATTAGCAACGGATTTAGCGATGAAAAAAAATTCGTCACTAATTAGCGTTGAATTTAGCGACAAAAAATAATTAGCGACGGATTTAACCACGAAAAATAATTCGTCGCAAAATTTTTTTATTTTCTAAATTGTTAATGTCAAATATCATCGCTAAATCTGTCGCTAATTAGCGATGAAAAAAAATTCGTGGCTAATTAGCGACGGATTTAGCGACAACATTTCACATTAACAATTTAGAAAATAAAAAAATTTTGCAACGAATTATTTTTCATGGCTAATTAGCAACGAAAAAAAAAATTTGTCGCAAAATTTGTTTATTTTTTGAATTAACGTCGCAAAAATTAGCCACGAACACAAAAGTTCATCACAAAAATTAGCGACGAACTATAAGGTTCGTCACTAAAATTTGCGACGAAATATAAAGTTTGTCGCTAATTTAATAAAAAAAAGAGCGCCCCAAAGCCCTGCCCTCACCCCTAATCTCTCTCTCTCTCTCTCGCTCACTGTTCTCCCCCTCTCTCCCTCTTTCTCGATCATATCAGGTGTGCTTCCGCTTCTCCTTCTCCTTCTTGCTTCTGCTTCTTCCCTCTCCCCCACACCCCAAACCTCTCGCGCTCGCTAAGGGTTTTCGGTACCCCCTTCCCCCCCTTCCTCCCGCGACTCCTCCTTGTCCATGGCCTCCGGAGCCCTAGAGGTCGCGGAGCCCGAAGGGGTGGCGGCTCTGCCCCTATCGAGGGCAAGGAGGAATGGAAACGCAGAAAAACAGGTTCATCAAGGACTGGAGCACAGCGCGCGAGAACCTGGAGCACAACTTCCGGTGGACTCGCCGGAACCTCGCCCTCGTCGGCATCTTCGACGTCGCCCTCCCCCTCCTCGTCTACAAGGGCATCGTCCCCGATTGATTGGCGTGGCCTTTCGGTTCCGTTACTTGCCGATTGATTCGATTTGATCGTTATTTGTGAAATCATGTCTATTGTGGACCTTCGGTTCGCACGGGTGGTCCTGATTAGCCTTCAGGTCCAACACTGATTGCAACATTTGATTGCGGTGGTGATTCGTTCATCTCCTCTGGTGACTTCTTCGACCGGAGGGGCTGCGGACTGAGAGGGGTTTGGCAATGGGGAAGATCACGAATGGACTTGTGTTGCCAATGCTTCTTTTTGACATGTACCGTCTTACTTGTCGAAGTTTACTTAAGAATTTTGATGGTGATGGTGATGGTGCATGGCAGCTTTGGGATGACAAGGTCAAGGTTATGGCGGCGTAGTTGTGTTCACTAACAGAGATTCACTGAGATCATTTTTGGTTGTACGGGGGATTAGTTATTAATCGTTGTGTGCTTATGCATAGGTATAGTAATGTATCTGTTCGGTGTGACTCGGTTGTTTTAGGCTGTCATTTCAATCATGCTGCACATACACAGTATGGTATTGAAGGAATAAGCAAAATAAAGGTCCTGAGGTTGAGTTATTAATGATCTATTTTGGTCGATGGGATCCTAAATGTTTTACGTTTTGGTCAATTGTACGCATGATGCAGCAACCTTTAATAATTCAAGATGTGAGTTTAATATTGCGCTGTACTCTAACAAGCTAAGTTTCTGGAGTAATTGGTTGTGCATGTAATTTATTTAACACTTCACTTAGAGAAGTAGGAGTAGAGAAACCACACAACAAGGCGGTGTTTGCTTTTGAGTGGGTTATCATGATGAACATGATTCCCCCAGGGGTTTCTTATAATGTTACTACTTGCCTCTCTAATGGAACTTCATTTTCTTTCATAATCTCTCCAGCTGCTTTACTCAGTTCGAATCTGATATCTCTGGTCGATTTGTTGGCTTTTCTTATCATGCAGTTCGATGGTTCAAAGCAGGTAAAAAGCTATGCTAATGTTTCTTTTCACAATGTATTCATCTCCTAGTCAATACCATCTTAGGAGATGCTTTGTAACAGTCTGAATTTTCGATCCTTTTCCCGGGATTTAAGAAATGAAATTGATCAATGCACTATAGTGAGATCTCACCGGGACCCGCGCATTCTCGGGATGCTAACCTTAGGGATAAGGCCAGTACGGGATTGAGTTCATACGACCAAAGAACTTGACCTTGATTCGATCTTCGACCATATCGATTAAAAAGAGAATGTTTTGAGCCAACCGAGACCGATCTATTTGATTGATCGTGTCCAAAGAGCACTAGTGACAGACCCTCGCAATTATATGACAATCGAGGTCGCCTTGGTTCGAGCAAACTTAAACGTGATTTGACTTAGTGTCGATCATGGATCAAGAGCGCGTAATCCTAATGAGCCACCCGTTAGCCAGAGATAAGCTAAAGTCGCGATTGCTCAATTTTAGTCATTTCTTAGAATTTGGGTCCGGGAATCGAGAATTTTGAAGGTGACAATTTTGAGCGGCCGATGACGTTTTTGGCTTGGCCAACCTTGGGGCCACCCATTTCTGCAAAAAAATGGATTTTGGTTCGGGACCGAAAAATTTACGATTTTGCCCCTCTGGACACTGATGTCGATTTTGAGGTCGTTTGAGGTTATTTTTCGAGGCCGATGCCATTTTAGGGTGGCCACGTATATTTAGAGTTGTTACGGTCAAAAATTGGAATTTTGGCTCGGGAGCGAAAAATAATATTATTTTATTCTTAGGACTTTGCAATCGATTTTCGAGGGCTTGCGATGAATTTTGCGATTCTCGACACCACATTATGATTGCCACGCACATAAGGAATCCGTATGTGCAAAATTTGGAATTTCGCCCGGGATCGGAAAATTACCATTTTGCCCATGGACTCTGTATTGGGAATTCCGAATTTTGAAAAATTTTGGGATATTTTTGGGATGAATCAGGTCTGAAACTTAGCTCAATTATTGGACTTTGGACATTTTTGCCCTTCAATTATTGGATAGAGACAAATAAAGGCCGTCGAATCAAGGGCAAAATGGGAAATCGCGTAGGATCGCAACACGTGTCCCCCCAATAGCCCACTATATCTGACCAGCTCTCTCTCTCTCCTCTCATTTCTGATTAGATCACTCTCTCTCTCTCCTCTCCCACGTTCTCTCCCTCTCCCTCTCTTGGTTTTTCTCTCTCGGCAAAGGGCCTTGGGAGCTCGCCATCTTTGCCGCACAAGCTCGAACGACCAAGCCGCTGCCACCACGACGTCCAGCCTCGCCGTACGTCACCGTACATCTCTGTCCGTACGGATCCGTATGGCCGTCCGTACGTCGGCGTCCATACGCCGGCAACGCCGCTGCTACTACTGCTACTATTCTGTTCCGCACCGTTCCAGCCCCGTTCTATCTCGCTATTTAGGTAAGTGTTTTCCCTAAATGTCATTTAGGACCTCGGGTTTTGCTAGACGCGGTTAGGGTTCGGTTTAGGGGATTTTGTGACTGTTTTGGGGGCTGTTTTAGGGCTGAGTATTGGGTCGTTACGGACTGATTAGGCAAAGAAATTTGTGAGGATTTGGAGGTTCGATGATGGCTGTGATGTGTGGAGCGATCGCGGTTAATTTGTGTAATTGATTGAAATTATTGGAGGCTGGTTGTTCGGAGGTTGTGGACTGATTTGAGGACTGAATTTATGTGGTTTGGTAGGCTCGATTAGGGCTGAGGTGATGCGGAATGATCGCGGCTGAGTTGTGTGATTAATTGGCAATTTTATGACTTGATTGGGATAATTGAATAATTGTGTAATTGGTGATTGTTGGCTGATTTTGGATGGTACCTCGGGCTGATCGTGGCTTGGCCGTGTGCTGTGTTTGCGTGGCCGTGAAGTACAGCAATGTGGTAGTGCGAATGTGCATGGATTCGTGTGCTAAATATGTGTGATCGTGTGGTGTTTGTGTGACGAGAACATGTGTTTGTGTAATGTACGTGAGATGTGAATTGGTGTGTGGCTATGTATGTGTATGGGAGGTGTGTATGTTTGGCCGTGCGGTTGTTGGCTATATGTAAGTATGGTTTGAGTGAAACAAGGATATGGAAATGTGAGATTGGTTGGAAAGGATCCGTCCTGAGACGTGTACGTTTACGCGGGACGATGCCGTCCCTGACGAGGTGACGATGCCTGGCCTGACGAGGTGTTGATGCCTGACGTGGTCAGAAGACCATTGACCTGATGCGTTTTACGCGGGCACGGTAATTAAGGAAAGAGAGAGGTAGGATTCTGTCATGAGGCGTGTACGTTTACGCGGGACGATGCCATCCTTGATGAGGTGACGATGCCTGGCCCGACGGGGTGTCGATGCCTGACGTGGTCAGAAGACCGTTGGCCTGATGCGTTTTTACGGGCAACGATAAGGGTGGAAGAGCTGAGAATGAGCGAGAATTGGCTTGAGGTGCGAGGTTTGAGAAAGTGACGTGTGGTGTGAGTTGGCTTGCGAGTGTGTTTGTATCGCGTGGTGTGATGCTCGATTATGGGGTAAAAACTGCTAGGCATGGTATGGGACGTGCCCTAGTGGGTTTTGCTCTATAATCGGGGCACACGCGCATCTATGATGTATTTCTGTGGCATACTGGTTGTGTGGTTGACTAACATGCAGGGACGTGCATGATGGACTCCAGGTAGGGTCGCGTGTGGTTGCTAGTTTGGTTAATTGTGGTGTGCTATGCATGTTTTGTCTGGCGGTACATGAGTGTCTACGTGGGGTTTGGGGTTGTACACTTATTGAGATTCGTCTCATGGTTGTATAACCGCCACTTTCAGACCCCCAATCGTAAACCCTAGGAACCGCCTTCTCTTTTTGAAGTGCGAAGAGCTGCCCATGGTGCCCAGTGGATTCGCAGGCGATGCCCAAGAGATCTCGGGAGGATTGAGCGGATGAATTAGGGGCAGAATGGAGAAGGGCGACCCTTAGATTTTTTCCTAAGGCATTTTAGAGGTTGTATAGCTTGGGTTATCCGATAGTGAAGTTAAGATAATCAAGCCCCTGATATTTTGTTATAACAGTGATTTTTGATGCTAGTTTGCTAAATATGTCTGCAATACAATCTTTGTATATATTTGGTGTAGTGGCTGCATAAAATGTTGTAGTTGGTGTTTGATTGTCTTGGTGTTCTACCATGTTGTCGTCATCTTTCTGTCCGGGGTTTTTATATCCGCTTCCGCATGTAGCTCTGATTTTTGGGTTGGGTTGGCGACGTTCCTGGGACGTCGCATCATTTCGACTAGGGGTGAGCGGTTTCTGGTCCGGTCCGGTCCCACCCAAGAACCGGGAACTGGACCGGGAGGATCGGTTCCCATTTTCTAGGACCGAGGACCGGACCGGCTAGTCCTAGGACCGTGGACCGGACCGGACCATCGGTCCGGTCCGGTTCCAATGGAACCAATCACGTACTTTTAAATTAGACTTTCTATTTTAAATAAATAAATGTATTTATTTTTCTATTTTCAAATGGAACCAATCACGTTCTAATGGAACCAATTCCATTTTCCAATAGAACCAATCCTTAAAAAAATTGGTAAAGGCAAATGGGAATAGATTAGGCTTTCTTTTTTTCTTCAAAAAATTTAAAAAGTAAATATATATATTTGTCGGTCCGGTCCGGTCCGGTCCGGTCCGGTTCCCACCCTAGAACCGGGAACCGGACCGCCCGGAAACCGGTTCCACTTTTAGGAACGGGGAACCGGACCGATACTCTCGAGAACCGGACCAAACTTGCCGGTCCGGTCCGGTCCGGTCCGGTCCCGGTTTGGGCGGTCCATCATGCTCACCCCTAATTTCGACCGGAGCAGGGGATGTCGCGAGCTCGTAGGGATTTGGGGTGTGACATGTTTTGGTATTAACATTATTGTCGCTTATCTATCTTAGACTGCTTTTTATCCTTGAAACAACACAAAAGGAAATGTTGTTTTTAGTTTACCTTTTAATCATCCTTGTCTTCTGTGGGGAGTGGAGGTGCTACTTGCCTAACTGACTTTGTATTGGACTTCACTTTCACTCTTTGGTACTTTTTTGAACAGATTGTATTCCTATGCCCGCTCTACATCTCTTTTTCTCGTGTTGTCTACGTCCCCTCTACTTGAGCCATTGAAAAAGTTAGTTATTTGAATGCAGTGATACCTGCTTAGAATCATGCATTTGTGGAAAGTCATGTGTATTGTTTTTTGCACGTTACAAGTGCGGAAGCACTCCACTTCATTATGCTGTTTGTGGTGGAAGTGTGCAGTGTTGTCAGGTATTTTGTGGTAGCTAAAAGATAAATAGCATCCAATATCATTCTTTATTTTGTTCATCTCACTTACATAAATGTTTTTTTTTTTGTGGTGGAAGTGTGCAATTGTGGACAGTGAACCAATTTGGAAAACCTACGTTGCACCTTTGTTTCTTTACTTCTATTAGATTTATCACTGAAAGTGAACTTCAACATTTTTCCTCTATATTTCATTCACCTTCGTTGCTTTACTTAATTAAGATTGCTTGCTTCACAGTCATTATGTATCCTTTAGGGGCTGAATATATTAACATTTAATGTGAAAACAATGTCACTAATTTTGTGTCTAATTCCATACAATTTGTGTTTTGTAGAAGAACAGCTTTGAGCAATTCTGCACAAGTTATGCAAATGAGAGTTTGCAACAACATTTCAACCGGCATTTGTCAAAACTAGAGCAGGAAGTGAGCATCTCACATGGACCGTGTCTTTAATTTTGTTCAGTATTTTGTATGATGGGGATTGTCGCTAAAAGCAGGATATTCTTTTTTTTATTCAAATCTGTCGTCATTATTTATTGTGGAAGATTATTTATTCTCTCATGATGTGTACTATAAAAAAATATTTATGTCATTCTTGTGGAAAATGTAGATGAATGTATTTCATTTTCATATTATTATAATATTTTGATGTTATTAAGTGCTTAATCAATGTTAAATATAAATTCCAAAAATTAATTTTGCTTTTAATTAGGTTTAAAATCAAAAAATAAAATAAATAATTTTATCGTATGACCATAAATTACAAAAGTTCGTTGCAAAAATAAAATTTGGTCGCTAATTTCGTCCCTAAACGATAATAAATCCACAGAGTTCGTCGCTAAAGAATTAATAAAAAATTGTCACTAAATTCGTTCATAAATAATGTTGATGGCAAAAGTAAAAAAATTTGGTGGCAAATTAGCGACGAATTTTGCCATGAATAAGTTCGCCGTAAATTACTGACAAAAAAAAAATTTCTTGGCAAATTAGCGACGAATTTTGCGACGAATATAGTTTGCGGTAAATTAGCGACGAATTTTGCGACAAATAATTAGCGACGAATTTTGCGACGAATATAGTTCGTGGCAAATTAGTGATGACTTTTGCGTCGAATAATTAGCGACGAATATAGTTCATGGCAAATTAGTGACGAATTTTGTGACGAATAAAGTTCATGACAAATTAGCAACGAATTTCGCCACGAAAAATTAGCGATAAATTTTTTTTTTTTGTTGCAAATTAGCGGATTTAAAATTGAAATTTTTCGTGGCAAAATTCGTCGCTAAAACCTAATTTTTTTGTAGTGATTTTTGCATACTTGAATGCGATGATTAAACGGAGCCGTGCTCTAGAAGGATGATGCTGAGTCATGCTACATGGCGATATAAATTGAAACCAAAATGGCTATAGGAGGGCCGTCCAGCAGCCTTTTCTCATAAGCTTTGGATTAATTTTGTTATTCTGCATACGCTAAATATAAATAGGTTCTGAGCAGTAATCTGGTAAAGAATCATAAGAGTTATTGGATAGATAAATTTTCCCCTCAATTTTGCATTGTATGTGGTCAATTGAATGTGTTCCGTAAAACTCGCAATTGTTTTGTGTTCGTATTTTGAAGGAAAGTTAGAGAATGCTTCCACTGACATCTTGGGCATTAAGTTTTCTCCATACATATATGATGAATGCATTCTTCGATGTGGATTTCACGGCGCAAAATGATAAGAACGGACGGTAGACACTCAAATCGTTTTAGAGGCAATTACCACTCTTATGAAAAATGACATGTTTGGAGTTGAAAACTTTAGGATGTGATCACGGATCATCATCAGTCTTGTTTTTTTTTTTTTTTTGTCTCAAGGCCACATGAAACAATTTTTATCGAGATCCCATTAGCTTGGATTAGCTGCGATCAGCAATTTGGTGTGCTAATTAGTCAATTGTGCTTGTAATTAGGCGATGAGTGACATGGTAGAGTATTAGAGATTTGGATTAATATGGGTCGCAAATGGCTGACTTGAATGACTTAGTTCGGTGTACGTGCGAGTGCGAGTTGGCATAAATCGAGTTGGGCTCAAGTCGACACACAAAACCTGCCTCTATTGTCGTTCAATCGTTTTCTCCTCCCAAAAATCAGAAAGCAAATTCAACACAGGCTTTTGAATTATAGAACGTTGGGTAGCAATTAGCTCCCCACGAAACCGGCTTTATTACCAACTTAATGTGGCTGTCAAAATGAGTTGGAGAACCATTTCTTAACTCATATATGATCGGTTGAATTGTTATATGGGTTAGTTATATTCAATAAATGGATTTAGGATGGTAAAGTCCAACATAATATGAGTGTTAAATGGTTTACAACTAACTTGGACCTAACTTACTTTTACGATTCTCTTTTTATTCTCTTTCACCCTCACTCGATCTTGTACTCGCTCACTCTGCACTCTCACATTAGTTTGGGTATGAGTTTTATTAATTAGGTTAAATATGAAAATGTTCTGACAATATGAATCGGGTTGGGTCGAATATGGATCACTAAATTTGCATTGCATGGAAAATGGGTCAAAAAGAATTAAATGGATTTATTTGGGTTTCGACCCAACTTGATCCACCCATTTGATGGGTCTAACAATCAAATAAAGAACAATGATGAAAGAATTGAAGACCAACAAAAGGGAAGGGAGAGAGACTCCAGCAAAACAACCGAGATATAGGAGATTCAATTCCAAAGCGGGAAAAGTAGAGGAAAAACTCTATAACCAACCTTTAATTCTATTACATACCCTACTACAACTATTATATTGGCCTGTAAAAGTAAACTAAATGAAGATAAGCACTGTTGGAATTCCAGAAATATTTCTTATTTAACTAAAACATGAAAGTTATCACATAAAGTTCTTAAAGAATCGCATCGAATATTGTTACGGTTTTAGTTCTTCCTGTTAACTCATCAAGGTAAAATATATGTATATTCTGTTAAACCCCATGAATCCTACCAATGCTGTTGATCAATTCCACAATGACTATTGCAGTAAGAATAAATGTGAGAATATTTACTTCCACAATCTCGCCATTTTTTATTATTATTTAATAACTCGAGAGAATTCCCAAATAGATCGACCTTTTGAACTTGTGTGCAACCTGGAATACAATCGTAAAGTTGGATGCAGAGGCTCAACCACTGTTGCAGCTCAAGGTGGGAAAAGCTACATCAATGACGAATTATCTCTGCTTCAAAATTAGAGGACTTCTCAAAACTGTACACAATTTACTGCACTGATCAGACCTTAAATGCTTTATACCTTTCATTACCCAATGACATTACAAAAGTTGGACAGCTGCAGTGGCTGGAATTTTCTCTCGTAGTTTCTGCGTGACAGCAACTCGAACAGTCATGACCCCAACCACAGGACCAGTTATTCTAACTTTGACCATTGGTTCTTCAATGGCCACTAGCTCAAGTGATCCGCCAGCTGCACCAATAAGGTATGGCCTTATCTCTTCAACAACCTGAAATAATCAAGCAATAACATGCTAGCCAGCAGATTTCTAGGTCACGCGCATAAGGATATCTTAATGGGGTTACCTAAGCGACCCAGGGCTTGTTCAAGCAAATGCAATTTGAGACAAATAGATGGAGAGACAAGGTTAGGAATGCTATGGCAAACAAGTGTGTGATTTTAGCCCCAGTATAAAGAGAATCTCTGAAAAAATGCAAATCTCAACTTGTTAACTCCTTTTCTGACCCAAAAAAAAAATTGTTTTAACTCCTTGCAATGACCGTCTTTATTCTTTTGGTAAGTTCTAAATTTTAGTGCATGAGTTGCACACATGAATTTCCTACACTACATTTGTGTGGACCGAGATTCAATACTTTTGAGTTATCTGCAGTACAGTTGGGCAGGTCACTAATAGATCCTCAACTTGTGAGCTCTTTGTGGACTCGAGGACCTGAACCTGATGCTAAGGGGTAAATAGAAAGACAGATCAAACTTAGCAGGAAAGGCAAAGGACAAACACACCATTACTTGAGTTGAGAGCCCAAGGATCCAAATCTATCATTAGTTAAAATATCCAAACTAATTCCAGGAGACCTAGTTGGCAATGTAGTTAGGCTTAACTGAAAAAGAGATCAGCAATTAATCCTCAACTGGTGAAGGTTTCGTAAAGTTGAGGAGTACCACATGCTGAGCATTCATCATTAGCAAGGGAAAGATAAAGACAGAAATCAACCTTAGCAGGAAAGAAAAAATACAAGCCAATCATTACTCGAGAGCATAGGGATCCAATACCACCATTACTAAAAATATCCAAACCCATTTGTTAAAAAAAGAAGCAAGTAGAGGTACCTAATTAGAGACCCTGAAGCAGTTAACAAAAAGAAATTCTCTAAGTAGAAATATCCTAGAAAATCAGTCCTAACAGTTGGGGAAAAGGACAAAAGCATTAATGATACCAAACAACATGTATTTGCTGCAATATCTTACTTACCTTCTCTATGTTTTCCTCATTCATCTCAAGGCCAATTTCTTCATCGGCTATTGGTTCCACTGCAACGATTTCGGGAATTTTCTCCATCAGACTACACTCAATGCCCATCTTCATTATCATTACAGAACTTGGACAAGAACCACATGCTTCTTGTAACTTCAACCTTACAACATTGCCATCAATCTCATGCAATGCGACATTACCCCCATCAGAAATTAGATAGGGTCGGATTTCATCAAGCACACTCTCAACATTCTCTGCTGTCAGTGGAAGTTCCACCATTGACTCGGGTGTAGCGACAGCCTTCACAACTACAAGTCAAGAAAGGAGGAACACTAAGCAAAATCCACAGAAATTACAATCTTTATCCCCCGAAAAAAGAGTGCTCCAGATGAAGAAACAAGAACAGGATGCTGCTTGGGTTAAATCGGGAGCCATTTAGGGGAAAGTATATTTCAACATTGAGTAGGATGGCTCCTATTGTAGCTATCAATTCCAGAAGATACCTCTCAAAGATTGCCAGAGGAAGATAAGAAGAGATGTGCACAGATGTTTGGGTTGGTAGAACTATAGTAGAAGACTCACTGCTATGTCCATGTAACTAATAGACCTTAACAAGGTCTTTCTTCACTTACCCAAGAGGAAACAAACCTTAAAGTTCTCTCTCCTCTCA